>LJIJ01000704.1:0-81229 GCA_001718145.1 Orchesella cincta | reverse complement strand
GACAAAACTTCATTTCAAGCAAGAAAATAACAGCAAAATGTATACAATGTTGATATGTGTTTAAATAACTTTTTTTTTCAATCTGGCTATCGCGAAAACAGAAGGAAGAGAGTTCATCATTTATCTTCTATGGAGACTTTCGCCAAAAGCTCGCATTGACTAATTAATTTAGCTTTATATTATGGAAGCTGTGTCTGAGGCGTAGCTATATGCATTATGTATACGTATACCGGTTTCCTAAAGTTGATGTGGTATTCCGGTGAAAAGTACAGTGGCTTGAGACTATCAGCTTTGCAGGTTTTTCAAACGTCTACACCTGTAAATACTTGAACTGTATATACAACGCAACACCTAAACATTTTTCAAATATGAATGATGTAAGTTTGTAGCGGTTTCCTATTTCAAAACTATAGAGCTCATTGCCTACTAATAAATGTTAACACTTGCTGGCGCACATAATGAAAGAATAATTGTTTCAGACTGTACTCCTTGTACCACTACAGTAGTGAGCCACGTTTGTTCTAAAGGAGTAAGCCGAAGTTGAGAAATGAGATACTTTTTTCTATATAATTGAAGCCGTCTCCTTCCTTCAAAAGTTTAAACCGTTTGGCGGAGACATACAATGAAATGCACACACCGTTAATAATAATGAACAAGTCATTCGTATTGTCAAACAAGTTTTTGCGGAATGAGATCTGTGGGCTCCCACTGAGAAATGGAATTGGCTGTGTTACTAGCGAATGTCATCAACTGCAATGATTAATATGCTAATCAAGGGATGCTAATTGAATGAGAGCGGTGGAGTATTACACAAGGGAACATTTGTTTGTTGTTCATTCAGCGGAGTATCTCGGCTTTTGAATTAATAATGTAATATTACTGGTGGCCCTTCTCCCAGTGTAAACAAAATTACTGGAAACTAGCACTTTTTAACTGAAAATGAAGACTGTGTTTTACTATCAACTTTAGTTATGGAGTAGTTTCAGTAAATAATGGGATAACAATGGCAGGTGACTCATGGCTTTGGCAGTTTTCTCTTTTTCCTTCCCTTCAAATTGTGTATCTCAGCTGTAGTCCGGAATACACTTTGAGCCCATTTTTTATCTCCTTAAGTGAACGTCTAAAGGAGTTTGGAGTAAGTGGCTGATCTTATTAGAGTATTAAAATTGTGCATTGATCCGTGCAATAACGATGCATTTTTATTTTGGTGAGCATCTTCTCGACTGGAAACTTGTTATAGCGGAGAAAAACCCACTGTCTAGCTTTTGTGTAAGCAAACAGTAGGGTTTCAGAGTGCTTAAAAGTGTATACTAACAGCATTTATCAAAATATATCGGCTGACATAAAAGGTGACATGCGGACAAAAATCTTTAGTGTCTTTTTCCCCAAAATCTTTACAGGAGAGAATGTAGTGGCTGAGATCTCAAGAATTTTTGCTTCCACGATCCTTGATCTTGAATTCAGACTATAATGCTTGCCATTTACCAGTCGCGTACGTGTATCATCCCTAGCAGGATCTGAGATCTGAGCCCTGTTCTTCCACACTTCCCTTTTTTCACTTCTTTTACTTTCATTCCTGTCGCCATTCTTGAGTGTCTTTGTGTGCTTTTTTGTGTTATATAGAGAGCTCTTCTAATAGTGGAGCGTGAAAGGATGTAGTTCTCAAAAGAAGCGAGAAACTTACTAGTTGGTGAATTGGAACGCTTAACTGCTAGCGGTTGTTTCAATTTAGAATGATGAATGACTGACTTACTCTGAGTGAGCGTACATTACATGGGAAAGTATGAAGCACATGCTTTCTAGCTCTCTATGGATGAATGGTGCAAGTGAAGAGCTCCAACTTGCACGTTATTCTTCTTCGCTCGCGGAAAAAAAATTAGAGTCACGAGCTGTAGACTTTTGGAGCAAAATACATTCAACTCGAGTAGGTACATTCATTCCCAAATATATAATCAGGCCACGTGGGTGCTCAGCCTGTAGTATTGCATCACTATCTTCATTCTGACTTAGGCATCTTCTATAGAAAACGTATAAATCTCTCTGGATGCCCCCACACTCTTAGAAAGGGCTAGATACAAATGCAAAAATCCGTATTGCCAAAGGGAAGGCATCACGACGGGTTCCGTTGCTGTTGTTTTTTTTGTTGGCCAGGCAGACAGACATAGATACATTTCTACATACATAAGGAAATGGCTTGGTAGATTCCTACTGGAAAACTTACTCTCTGCATTTACTCACAACGATTATGTTGGTTGAGAATGTGGAGTAGCGTGGAGCAAGGAGCAAGGCACCATATTTGGTTATGACCATTAATATTAAAGGAATCAAGGTCCATACGGTTACTCCATATAAATATGGACATATCCATGCCAGGAATGAACATGTTATGCTCATAATAAAAGGAAGCGAGTAGAAGTAAAGTTTGGAAGGATTGGCAGAAGTACATAGTGGAGTAAACATTATGCTGTACATTCGCAACTATATATGTATGTTTTCTTGCTGACAGTCGACATTTCACACTGACATCATGACTCCCACATTTAGCAACATGGGGCAAAAGAGATCTGGCTGGATTGGTTTGGAAAGTAGGCAAAAGCATGGAAACAGAGAAAACCGGAAAGAAGAACGTTGTTGCAGCAAACCGTTTTATGCGTTCTATGTATACGTATTTGTCGTGCAAATACATAACATGGGACATTTAAAGCAGAATAGAACGAGAATGAGAAGAAGCAATGGATCCTTTTTTGCAAGTTGAAGAATTTAAGATTCTGAGTTGCCAGATCTCATCCCAAACGGCAAACCTGACTGCTGACAAACATTCAAACGTATTTTCCCAAACACAATTTTCATCTGCTACTTCTATTGCCACTTTTACTGCAGGATCTAAGACGCTGAGCGAATAAGAAGAAGAAACAGAGTTCACCACGTACGCATTATACTAACAAACATTGTTGTTGCATGTAACTTGCTAACATGATGGAGTAAAGGTTTGATCAACCAGAAAGAACCCCGAAAACTTGGGCAGATCATGTAGAAGAATAAGGAAAAGAATGGATGGTGGCTCCAAACAAAAAAAACCAAGTCAAGCCAACAACGATACGATAGCAATAGTGGCTTCTTTGTAGGAATTGAGAACCAATGCACAGATATTGAATCCGCAAGGAAGAAAAAGTGGAAGCAAGAAGACGAAAAGAAGAGAGGAGGCACAAAGCGCAGAAAATCCAGGCAAAACTCTGCAACAGCAGCGTCGCTTTGAGCAGTATAGCGGCATCCGAAGTGAAGTGAGCAGTATCGGTATTTTGCATCTATCTCTTATGTGAACAAGGGGGAAAACGGGGAGAATCCCCAAAGATCTTTCAACAGCCAGCAAAAGAGGCTCATATGGTAGACCACTTGAGCTGCTGGCTTTTTCCTTCCTTTTGCCATGCTTTGCTCCACTCTGTTCCCAGATAGTGGCGCGGCTGCAGCTTGTGAAAATCGTCTTTTATTTTAGCGTTATGGCATATCTCATTCTAGTTATGTCCTTTCCTGCAAATGTAGTCTCAGAGATCGGCTCAAAAGATAAAAAAGAGTCCCTAAAGCACGTAAGCCAGCGAATCAGTAGTACTCAGAGGGAAACGGAAAGCGAAAAAGCAAACCAAAAGGCAAACTGAGACAGAGCCAGCGAGAGAGAAGTTGAACTAAAGAAGTAATGTGAGCAGAGAACATCCCAACTCTACTTTCAACTTTGTACTTGGGCTGCTAACTTAAGTTTGCTAAAACGGAGCACGGGATGTGATGGCTATAATATAGATACTGAAAAAGAACAAGAAAAATAGCTCTTGCGATACCTTAACTATTACCACTATTCCTTTGCTCCCCTCTTCATTCTCTTATTCCACTACCAGTACGGAGATGAGCATCACAATATTATTATCACTGGAGTATGTAGTTGGAGTAGTTTGGAAGAAGAGAACAGACATGTTTCGCTTGTATGGTGTATTTTGTTGGGATTTCACTATTTTTCTCTGGCATTTTGCCCTGCAAGAAAGAAGTCGCCCGAAAAAGGGGATACAGACTTTATGTCATACGACGGCACGGCCACTACTCTATTCCCGTTCTATTACATTACATTGCTACTTTTTCGCTTGATTCGCCCACTGCTGCTTTTGCTGCTGTTGTTGTTACTATTTTTCATGATACTTTTCCATTCTTCGCTCCTCCTAATATTTGTACTACTAACTTTTGCTTAAATCACTAAAAAATAAGAATGTCTGCAAAGTAGGGGATTTTTGGAGCAGAGCATTACCAATGCATTTCTCCATTTCCAGAAAAATAGAGAGCCACAGAGTATAATAAGTATATATGCTTTAAATGATGGTGATGATGGGATATGTAAGTACTTCAGCTTGTCTTCCTTGCATTCTCCTCCCCTACCCGCTTTCCAAAAGATCAGTGTTGGCATTTTGTATCGCAGCATGCTTATAACGAAAAATTGAACAACTGATTTTTAGAATACTAATAACAAGAAGACCTCCTGCAGTAGTAGCAACATAACAGTATCCCAGTAGTGGCGTGGCAATTGTCCGGATTTAGCAGCAAAATCCGTGTGGTACACTGCTGGTCACCCAAATGGCTATGCTGTTTGCTTAAATCAACATTCATTATCAGTCACTGCAGAATTTTGCATTCATTCTGAAAAAAGATCTTACATTTTTGGCATGGGAATGGCAGGAAAAGAAAGAATAAGACTTTTTTTGGTGGGCTGGCCGAATGGAGCAGTTTTCTCATTATAGCTGCTTATTCAGAATTTTGTGTAGGATGTTGCAGTGGAATGAAACGCTGGCATGGATTTCATTTGTAACTACACATCCAAATAATATATTATTTGTCGTGTCCTCCACTCCTCACTAACATTACCATACATTTATGTCCGTGTATGGGGTGCACATGCAGATTTCCTTTTATGAAAATTCTGGAATGGTACAGCAATATCATGAAACATGGAGCACGGCAACAAGGTATCATGATGGTGTTGATGCTGTAAAAAAACTTGAAATTCACGTGCCCTCTTTTCTCTTTTTGCGGTGCACGGAACAGGACGCAGTTCCAGCATGTCCCTGTTCTGCTCGTGGTTTCTCTTTTCTGTTTCGCACGACATAACCTCAATACTTTATTTTGCTGCTTCTTTTGTGTAACATTTATTTCTTATCGCATCGTCCGCTTATTTCAGCATTTTATCTTGAACGATTACACACTGTCTGACATGGAATGCTCAAGAGATACGGCACGGCTCCGTTTTGTTGTGTAAGAAAAGAAACCCATCTAGGAGCAGCAGCAGTCTCAAATAGTTTTTCTAAAAAAGAGCGAGGACGAGCTTACTTTTTAGGGAAACTAATGCATGTTTTGTCAAGAACACCGTTCATGAATGACATGCATACATGAATTTGAATTGTCAGTATTAAAGAAACATTAGGTTTCCTAGTGATTTTCCCAAAAGCTCTAATGATTGCTTGCTTGGTTAAAGAGAAAGAAGGAGAGTGAGGCAAAGAGTGTTACATGCAAACTGTAATATTATTATAATGCTCAGGTTCATAACATCTGTCCCTTACAGCACCACCAAACAAACAGGGCTGGAATACAATTCCAGTAGGAAGCTGTGTTGCGATAGAGCAATTGATTCCATCATTACTTTACAGCAAGGAAAGTATATGGTTGGTGAAGTGTATGGGAGTTGCGTTGCCTGGTTTGGTTGTGAGTGTCATTCTTGTGTATTTAAAGGGTGAACTAACGTGGCATCACCACATCACATCATCTTTTCCCTGCTATTTTTCCCCATATGTTTTTAAAAGTTGTAAATGATATTGTAGTTTCACTACGAGAGATAACACATACAACTGTTAGTGCTCTGCTGTTCATTGTAATGATAATGGGAATGATGACGACAATAGTAACACTGTGGGAGATGATGATTATGGCAGTTATTCCTACCGGATTTCCGGTGTCTTCTCTCGTTTCCTTTGAGCTTTGTATAGGTGGTTTCAGGGAAACGAAATCTGCATTCACTATCAAATCTGCAAATCCATCCCATTATAGCTATGAATGTATATACCTATTCTCTCTCCCTCTTTTTCTTTTTGTCACGTCGTTAGTTGCCCAGTTTTGATCTCAAGATTGAAACCTTTGGCCTAGTTTGAAAGTTTTCAACATGCCTCTTTTCGTGAGAGTGACTGAATGAGGCTGTTGTACTACAACCACGATCCATACTAAGTTTTGGGAATCCCAATTGTCGTATTGCATAAACTTTGTTACGAAATATCTGAGCTTTTGTGACTCTTTCATCTTTATGTGGGATAAGATATTCTTTCCACTTTTATCAGAACTATATTTTCCACTTGAATGATTCCCAGACACTTTTTATGGTGACCAGGAATCCGATCTGAGGAATGCACGGGTGTTCTATATATGCATATAAATCTGTTATATCCAAACAAGTAGCATCATGTCTGATATGAACGAGATGAAAACGCTTATAAAATTAAGGTTCACGATGCCTTGTGATTGCACATAAATTGTTCTATGCAATATTTTGACATTGTTGCGGGATAATCTAATTGTTACGTTCGTGGCTCATTTAATGCAAAAGGAATCTGACGCCCTGAATTTCCCATCCTTGTTTTCAAGTAGAGGAATGGCAACCTCTCATCCTTTATTTATGGAATACGTTTATATAAAATTTAATAAGGGTAAAGTTCAGGTAGTGGTGGGATATGCATGCATGGTCTGTGACGTGTGGTATAAAAATGCCAGCAGGAAACAACTTCACTTTTCCCAGCCCATAGACGCTGAGGAAAAAAGTGACATGCAACCGTAGGTGCCTCGGAGAAATAAAGAATTTCACATCATCACGCGACAATGAAAGTCCTTGGCCAAAAACTACGTTAGTTGACGGGCCCCAAAAGTTTTGAATTCTTCCTCAAAAGGAACACTACATTTTACACAAACAAATGCATGCTACTTTACAGCTAACATCAAGCTAACCATTCATCCCATCGTCAATTCAGTTATTCATCTTAACTGAGTTATACTGTGTCTATTTGACTTTACCATGAAAAATGAAGTGGAACAACTTTGACAACTTCTCCTCTTCAAACAAAACACTGACTTTCTGGTGAGCTGATATTTGGAATTTGGAACATTAGAGAAGAAGAACAAATGTGGTCTTGTTTCCCCAACCCGTTTCAATATCTGCAGAAATGTATGTTGGGAAACTGCGGCACTCCTTCTTCTCCACTACGAGTTACACCCGTACTTAATGATTACATGCGAGTCCATAAACACAGCAGTCAACATTAATACAGCTATACTTTTAGTAATTTCAGCAACTGTTTCCTGTTTCAGCAACACTGCATACCCACCCTGCCGTCTCTCATGTGCATATCTTACTTATTGCACCCAAGGTACAATTCCATTACACAGGAGTAGTCTGCAGGAAAAGTCTTTTAGTTAGGGAATGATAAGGGGCGGACAGAATCTTAAAAGGGTATTCTAATTCATCTCTGGAACACAAGGATACAGAATATTTTATCATTTGCATAGAAATTCTACTACACAATGTGTATAATATGTGAACTTAAGGTTGAGTAGAGTGGCAACAAATGGAGTGATGTAAATGCCTGCAGCAAAAGAGCAAAAGACACTTGCCGTTGTGCAAAATTCTGGTCAAGTTTTCCTCATGATCCCACTTCACTTAAGAGACATACACACGCCTCCTCATACCCACAGTGAAAACATACAGATATCGTGGTTGCTGGTTGTCCTGGTGTATAAAGCATATCATGTACTCTCTGCATTAAATATATTCAAAAAGTAGAATTGCGAATGGGAGCTAAGAACAAAGTAAATCTGAAGAAAAACATGTCCGCATTCAAGTACATTCATAACAATAATGCTTCTTTCCATATGTGTGTAAAGCAGCGTTTCTCGCACTTATTACTTTATTGAGAAGACTGCTTATGCTTGGCTTAAAAAAGTGTTTACTTCAACGCGGAGAATGGGGTGGTTGCTTTGGGATCCTCGTGTTGAGATAAAAAAGAATACTTATAAATTATAAATATACTGAGAGACATTTAAAAGAGGAGAATTTATTCCAGGAGGGTTTCTCCCTATTTGAGACTAGGAAACGTTACTCATGTTGGTTTGGTTCCCAAAGAGAATGGTGGATAGCATCATGATATGATGCTACTGCTCTTGATGATCATGATGATGAAGGGTTTTATGTTCTGGTACTTACCGGATAAAGGAATGCTTGGAGTGAAAGCACTCACAACAATGAAGTAACTATGTGTGTTTCCACGTGTATAGTAATTACTTTCATACTCGTACACACACATGTTTTTGCATTTTTACATTTACGATGTTGCTAGAAGAAAAAAAAAGTTTTCATTTCCGGTGAAAGGGGATTTAGAACTATCACTTGTCTTTTTGCAACAGTCTGTAGAGCTTAGGGCTCCGTGTTTTCTAGTGTTTGTAAATACAATACATCTGGTAACTCAGCAATGTGAATAACTAGCAATTTGAAGATCTTTGACATTTGTTTGAACGATGTATCTAAACACCAACGTTATTTTCCCAACCGTTAGAAGTTTGGCTTTTATTAGGGTTAAAGGTCGCATCTTGCTCACATGATTGACACTGGTTAACCTCTCAGTAACGTTATATTTGCTACGACTTACGCTTAAAAAATAAAGACATAAATTCATTGTCATTGACCTTAATATGTCACTCCGATTTGACACATATTCAATTTGGATTCCAATATTGACGTTAGCTAAGTAGCTAGTATATTGGTGAAAATGGAATGTAAAAAATTCAAAGCATTCAAAAGTTATTGTACTCCACATGGACAGACAGTAAAAACAATAAACTAGCAACAAATTACTAGTTAATAAGGATAAGAGATAGCTCGACTATGGAGACCAAAAGTAAGAAAGCGTGACGCGAGGCGCACCTACTACTTTCTTAGGTTTTCTCTGCTCTGGAGGCTTGGAGCAAGAAAAATTCCGAGTTTTCTTTATTCTTCTCGTTAATTTTCTACGCATTCAATCTCATTTTTTTGCCGACGACATAAAGCTCATAGTTACATTTCCTGTACATGCTGTAGGCTCCGCTCAAGATGGTGACTGGGTTTCTACAAGTCCTTAAATCATACGCGTTAAACTGGAGTTCAAACGAAGTGGTTTTGGTTGGTAAATCACAAAAATGAAGTTCGAGTGTAAGCAGCGGGTTAATCCGACATGTATATACACATATACCTTTATATATGGCCGACTTGGAATACATGTTTCGTTTCAGCGAACACATTTTCGGATTGAGGGAACGATAGTCTGCTAAATTCTTATCACATTGTACTTACTACTGTGCGTTTATGTTTTCTAGAATGATACTTAACCGATTTAACAGAAAAGTAACAAAGAAGTTTGGGAAACTGTCAAAACTTGCCTTGAGGGCTTCAGATTGTTTTACCACAGTGATAATCCTACTTTCCCAGTGATTGAATTTTCCAATTTCAATGTGTACTACAAAATCAGTTTCATTCAAGGTTAGGGCTTTGTCAACTTTTACTGTATTTTGTAGTTTACCATCGAAACGGGTGTAATCGCTGGTGGCTACGATTGTAAGAAGTGCAACGCGTTTTCAGGGCTCTATTGCACATTCTTATACCCCAACAAAAACCTAATCAATTGTGCAAGGGATATTGATGAATACTAAACGGAAGCTTTAGGTATTATATCTATTAGTAGAGGGTGAAGGATTTTCATATTACCGTTGAACCTTTATCGTTTGGTCAACATCACTGATAGAATGAGAGTACCCATAGTAGTAGTTTTACTTTCGAGCTCGACCCCATTTAAAGAATTACCAGTGGAGAAGGAACATCTATTCCATTTTCTAATCCAATTCCTAAGTGACCCTTAAATTTTCCATTCGTTAGCAGCACCGCTCACAAGTGTAAGGAGGTAGAAAAATGGAAGCAGCGTAAGAATTTTTTTTATTACGAACCCTGCAGTTTGTGTGCCCACATGCTTTTGTATTTGTTTCCAGCCCAGTTTTCTTTTCAGCGAGAGGAACGTCGAGCAGCCAGTTTTTATCGATGCTTGTTTCACTTTAAGTATGCATTATTCACGTAGAAACCTCTTACAATATTGATAATCTCGCACCAACTTGTGATCCTTTCCAACATGTTTTGGAAGATGATGCCACAACGGCACAAAAACAATATTGAGAACGTGCCATGTTTCAAAATCGTGCAATACTTGCAGTTCCTCCCATCCCCAAAGGTAGAGACTTGCTGTATACTCCCGAGAAAGTGGAAGCACCTACACCAGCCAACTTTACGAAAATGGAGTATAGTTGAGAAGAAGTGGAGTACCACGTTTTGCTTGAGTTATCTTTTCTCCAACCGACCTAAGAGTTGGAAATGGGAGCATTTGGTTGTGTGTGCCTGTGTGTGGCCTTATGAATGATGGAGCATCAGTCTTGTTTTAGCATTGTCGAGACTAAATCACTTTATATTAATTAAGTTGATTTCCAGTAACTTATAATGCCATTACTAAAACTAATGTGAACGTGGATTACTTCTCAACCCTCAAGAATACCAGTGAGTGTTGTATGCATCTACTTAAATTTGATACATGCTATGCTCCACTTTTGAAATCTCAAGAGCTGGTTTCATTATGCTGGGGCTTGGCTTGGTGTAGGATCTCCCACCGCGTCGTAATCCAATCTTTGGAGATGATGTGCGACATGATAATTCTTGGCGAAATATGTATATTTTATAATGTAGTTATAGTACGATCTTGCTCTTGGAACATCATCATTTTTGTATCCCATCCTTACATCACAGTCTTTTTTGTTGGTTGTTCTCTCAATGTGCGTTATCTTCAAGATTTTGCCCCCACTATTAATAGGTAGCTCCGAATTTTGCTTGCATCAGACTGCGATGAGGACACTTTTCTGCCATTCGAATATGAATTAATGTATTTTAGCTGCCTTGTGTACATGCTGTATTGAAAACCGTTAATCCATGATAGTATTTGGGACTGAAACAAAACTGTTAGGGAACCGAACTGCATACTAAAAGTTATTGATAACAGACCGCGACAATTTATACAGACGCTAGAATTTATAAAATGAATAGTCTTGTCAGCATAGAAAATTCATACACGTGTTAGCATGTTGTTATGTTGCTGATGTCTTCATTGGTCTGCAAAAAAATTCAATGTTTCTATTGCGAGTAACTAATTATGCTGTCGGAATAAGGGTATTCATTGTCCTATAAAGCAAAACTAATGCCAACCTTGATGTTCCTCTCGTCCTCTCTTTTTTCTTGCGAACAGCAATAACCATACGTTTCTTTTTTATCTGACATTGCTAATAGGATTTAGTATTTAGTACACAGTATGAAATTGTTTTGACTACATACTTTTGATAATGGGAACAACATAATATTATATATACAAAACATTTTATAGATTTTATTTCAAAGCACAATTCAGTGCTGATCAGTCAAATGATAAATTAAAAGCATACGAGCCAACGACATGTAAATTTTGTGTCAAGTCATGCGCTCACTTGTTCTCCCATGCGTCGTCCTTTCTTCCTCACTCGCATTCTCATTTAATAAGGCTGTGAAAATTGTGGAGGTTGTTCTTTCCTTCCTCACATTTTTTGCTTTGCAAACCCAACGACAAATTTGTCTCCTCTAAATAAGTTGAATTGTAATTTAGGATAACCGGATCACGCGTCACCCCACAGCGTTGACTATTATTTTGATGTGGTGTCAAGTGGAAAGAAATTTGATGCTATCTAGTTTGTTCGCGCCTTGGACACAATATTTAACCAGTGCCAATAAATCTTGTTTCTTTCCTCGTCTCTTCACTCACACTCTTTCACCGTTTCTTTTACGTTCGTGTTAATTATGATTATAACCGTTTAAATGTGTACGTCAATGTGTTGTAGTGGCAAGTGGGGAGAAGATTTATCTCTTTGAAATCGCACAACTTGCTCGGGAGTTGACGTGTATTTGCACATTTACTGTCGTCACTGATATTTCAATAAGAGTATGAAATTTATCTTTTCTGGTCGCAATTGTGTAGTTAACGCATAATAATTATAAACTAGCAAGGAGGAGGCTTGCATTGTCGACAATTTTTTTCTCGCTGTGCCACAGCTCTCCCATGTCTAAGGGTATGTATTCATGTGTCTGTATTTGGCACGCTCAGCAGGGTGATTTATGGCGAGAGAGAAATGCTAAGACCTACTTGTTTTTATAGTCAAGATAACCTATTCGTCTTGGCTGAGTGCCTTTTTTCCTTAAAGTAAATTGACTGCCTTGATTAAATTGTTCTAACTCTTAAAAGTAAAAGTAATGTCATTCCCAAAATTCTGGCAAATGTTTCGTATTCTATTTGATATGCTTATATGAAAGCTGGTGACTATTCGTAGATATTAGATACGACAAGACTACTGTTGGACGTATGTAAGCTTGACTTGTGTACTCGATGTAAATGCATTTATTGGATTTTTGATTTAGGTAATCATTTTGTGTAGGATGCTTGATATCTGAAGGGGTTGTCGGTTGCAGAAGAACGGAAGATCAAATTTGATTGTTATATATACAAGTAGAAATTCGATTTATGTACCGCTACGACATTTTTATATTCAATATTTTATGAGAGTGTTTTAACATAATATTAGAATTACCAGCAACTCCGGAATGAAGCTACAGGGAAGCTCACTCGACTGCAGCTATTGCTCATTCATTCATTGATTTCAAGCTCAGTAATGAAATACCTGCTTGGTTAAAGCCCTCTTCATTGCTTATTTGACAGATTCATTAGGTACTTACTTAGAGCGACAACTGCAATTTTCAAAGTCACCGAAGGAAAAACTTATAATGAAGTAAGGAGAACGTGACAGATAGTTGTGTGGCAAAAAATTTGCCTGTATATCTGAGTTTTGTTTTTCCGAATCATAAGATGAGAATGAGACTGATTGACACATTCATGCTAGGCTGGTTCTTTGTATAAGCACTAGCAAACTTACTGCTCTATTTATTATTTGGTATCTTAACTTAGACTGATTTTATCTCACAAATGTATATACACTCCAAACGTTCAAATGCACGAGTAAGAAATCGCATGGTATCATCATCATCATGGCATGGAGAAAAAATTCGCTAAAAAGAAGCATTAATATTTCGTCTACATGGATATACTTAATCATCTAGGATGAAATGAAGCAAATCGCATTAATTCAATACTAAAGGTTTTTATGTTAGGGTTTTAATTTAGTAGGTAAATCGCCATAATTTGCATCTACTGCTAGTCTTTCTCATTGCCACTGTGTTAAAAACGTTTTCACATGGTGGCACAGATACTTTAATTGGTTTTGATTTCACTGGGTGTTTTTTTTGAAGCACTACGTTTTATTGATTTTGTATCGATCGAGGCTTCTTAAATGTGAGACAAATGAATTTTTACTAGAATTGTTAGTACTGTACAATTTATTTCTGGTGCCATCATAAATACTCATAAAAATCTCATCGCAGCAAGATTCTCAAAGTCATTACAGCTCCCATCATCCACTATATAAACTGAAGGGAATGGGGATAAAGGTCAGCTAGCTCACATAATAGTTTATTCTAATTGCCATAAGGAAGCCATGAAAGCTTGAAGGACGGCAGATACCCCATTGGAGATTTATTCGATTTCTCTTCGCCCACTACTCCTGTCATTGGGTAGAGCATGAAAAAGAATAAAAAAGAGATTTTGAAGAGTCACTGACTAACTCATTCCCTTTCAGCCGACCTGTCCACTTTGCAACAAAAAAGTATGAAGTAGTATGGACAGCATTCATCCATAATGTTATTCTTGTGCTACACCATGGGTTAAAAGCTTAAGGATAAATTGAGCGTATTTTTTCTGCCACAAAGAAAAGACGTCCTTCCCATTCCTGGAGAAAGGGAGAGTGAAGTCAAATATTATTCACAGAACCAGTTTTGTTGTGAGTGGCGCGGGGAGTGAAGTTGCAGTTGTTCCACAACACCACCATCATCAACCATCATGCTAGTGAAAATCGTAGCTTTAAAGTTAGCTGCTTAGTTGAGTAGCAATACTATGCTATGATGATGGAGCAATGTCCCATGCACATCACACTAACCGACCAAACGACCGACATTTTCTTAGGATCCTCTCTACATCACTACGGGATTCCCTTTGTTCCGAAAAACATGAGCATGTCAACCTTTTGGCAATGAACAAAGCTTAGAGCAGAAAAAAGTGGTGACTTGACTTGATGTGGAAAAGCAAGTTTGCGTCTCTTCTCCTACATACCGTGTTTACGCGACACAGCAAAGCAATGCAATTGGAAAAACAGACATTGCAGCTGTTTCAGCACCGCTTAAACCTAAAGCCTGCCATTTTTGGCCTGTAAAAGCATGATTTCTTCAATGTTGCTCCTGCCAGGCCTTTCTGCGTCTTCGTCACTAACACGTTATGCTCCCTTGCTTGCTGCATGCGACTTACCCAATTGATAAAAAAAGATCTGTTACTGCATTCTGTCAAAAAAAGAGAGACAGCGAGGCAACTATGCTAAAGAGCTCAGAATTAGAATACACACAAAGGACTTTTCTAGCCACTTTGAGCACAAGGCATCCCCTGTCGTCAAATATGGAGTTGTGTTGTGAGCTACAATAAATTCTTTCAAAAACTGGTGAAAGTCAAAGCACCAAGATATAGCAGATATAGTTATTCTTGTTGTTATCATAAAGTGAAAGTGAAACTGGGTAAAATAATATGAGTGAAATCGTCACATCATTTCATTACTGTGCTAAGTAAATGAAAATTTTGATGTGAAAAACACATATTGTGTGTGTGTTCTTCGTTGTCACCATGAATTATGCGGAATATCACATCACATCATGAGAGGGTGACAGAGATTTGTGTTGGTACAAAATCACAGCATTTCCCCCGCCTTTCCTTTGTCATTCTGGGATTTGCCTTTGCAGACATTGTGTTTTTGTTGTGGCATTCCCAATACTGTGACAGACAGTTTCCATTTTGCCCTTTTGCATCTGCCGCTTTCATCCGATGACATCTTTTGTATCCGTATTCAGCACCATAGGATGAGGCTAAATGCAAACTGACGGATTATTGTTTCACCCAGCACAAACAAGTCGAGTTTGATATTTTCAGTTGTACATGGGTGAATGGAATTATTAAAGGATTGGACAGGAGTTAAGGAATTAAGATTCAAATCACATGCATAAATCGTGTCATAGCATGTGAGTAAATATAGGTGGGAAGTGGCGTAATAATAAAAACATGGATGGAGAAAGCTGTCACATTGATTCTTGTAACGTCAGAGTATTCATTTTTATTAGAGTTGGCTTTTGTGTACGGACAGACGGACTGCACATATTGATTTACTATGTATATACCATACCTCTGAAGCTGCCTGATCTTACTCGACATTTAGATGTAATACAACTTTTTTCACTATTGCAGCAGTGTCTTCATCGATATCACAGCATTTCCCACTTTGAAAAGTTTTCTCGTGCCAAATCCTCCAAAGTTTGGGTGGGAAGAATCAAAGTTGTGTTTCGATAGTCCATGTTTGATACTTTCACTTATAAAATTGACGATTGTAGACGTTCACGGAAGTCTCAATGTCTGCAATCCATTAAAGGATGATTCCACCAAGTTGCTTACTAATAAATATCATTATGAGAGAAAGAAAGTTTAGAAAGAGTGTAGGCCTCTTGTTGAAATGCAATGCTTCATCAATCAAATAACAATGAATGGCTCAACTGGTGTGATTTGATTGAGATCCGCAAAAAATTGGAAACCTGAGGTAGTACATTATATAACATTTTTCTTGCCCCTGATGTTGTGCCCCCAGTATAATATTCTTGGCGTGGTGTGGTCTGCTGTGCACGAAACAAACAACCGTTTCCATTCTACAACCATATCGTCGTACTTACAAGCAATAACATCAGCATCAAACTTCGCATGGCCACCTGAACTCCCATATCATCAAAACAAATTTCCTTACACAGTTAAACTTACTACTTTCTCTCTCTCTCTGTTTTGAAGCGCACTCACGCTCCCCTTTATCCCTTCTCTGTCCAGCAAGACAAGAGTAGATGAGCAGTGAGTGAGTCCCTTGTCAGTGTGCAACACACGTACAGATTTCCCCATATTACACACTTTGGCTGACATGCGAGTTGGCAGAATGATAATGGGAAACGTTTTGTGACCATGTCTACGTTTGGCAGTGGATCAAACGTTGATGTTGATGTACGAAACAAAAGTAAGTTTCAAAGTGGTTTGGAGTGTGCATCTGCACACATATTATTTGACGTACACATCATAATATAGTTGAGCCCTAAGTACACTTAAGTGTTTTATTTCAGGGAATAGCTTTAGCTTCCTTGTGTATCGTCGTAAGCCGATGAAATTTTTTCCAGAGAGATGAACTCAGTTCAAGCCATATACATAATGGAATTGTGGTGGATGGAGTAGCGTGACTAAACCACTTTCATTTGAAAGATTGCACAATGGATATAGTTTAAGAAGAAACAAAACGTTGGGGCCAGCTGTGCCCCAGAATAGTCAGGTTTGGCTTGGGCTAGCTGCACATAAAATGATCTTTGCAGTTATTGCGGAGCATTCAAAGCAAGTGAGAAGTTACAGGTCATTTTAAAAGTCTCGTGGAAAAGAGTACACAATGCATTATCAAACATACTTGAACCATGATAGTAGCCTCTCCTATCCACCTGTTCCTAAGTCACTTCATGGCTCCTCAGACGCTTTATGAACCACAATTAATTCCGTTAAGCTTTGTTCTCACCAATCACACCAATTGAGGTGTGAGGATGGTTTCCAAAAAAAAATCTTTTGATGTTTAAAATCTACGCTTTAAACGGAGCTCTTATATATAAAGTAATATGATGAGCTCAACTTTAACACTAGGTAATGACAATAGTTATTGGAAAGGGCTTCCCATGTAATCATTAGAGAAGAAAAATCGGAAATACGCTGGGTGTGAAATGACAGTAGGATCATGTAGGTTTCATTTAAGGCCGAGGTGATGGTTGATGATAATCGCTAACCTGAACGGGAAACAAAGTCACATGCATGGAGAAATCTAGGTGACTTATATGGCCGAGCAAACAACCGAATGTTGTGTTTATCCGAGAGACTTCCGCAACTCCAATCCAAGCAGCTGGCTCATACTCACGTGCATGTTTACATGTCGTACATAAACATATCACTCTTTCTCCTAACTTTAGTCAGATCTTCTTCTTCTCACAACTAACCCTACTCTCTCTTTTGAGTTTCTCTTCGTCTGGAAACTCAAGTGGGATCGATTTCGTTCCGATGTTGCACTGGATTTGCTTTCTTCGAGAAAAATCGCATCACCCAAGCATTCCATGGTGGTCACTAGTAATGACTGAAATTTTGCCCGTTGACTAACTGTGTAATAGAGTGTCTACTGCTAAACTTGCCAAGAGAATGAGCACCACCGCTTCACCTATATTCAATCTCTGTGTCTACAACAAAACTGGGTGTTAGCGCTGTGCTTTTTCCAACTTTCTTTCTCCATGTGTGTCACTGTGTGAAGAAAGTATTAGGAGGAGATAGACAAACAGAAGAAGATGCAGGAGGCATGCATGCATGCCATACCATGTCATCCATCCAAAGAACTAATATAATGTAGAACATGCTGGAAAAACGACTTAAATCGGGGAAAGAGGAGAGGAAAGATGAATATCATGTTATCCCTGTAACCTAGACTTTGAGACGTTTTCAATCTTCTAATGATATGAGGCAACTTAATGCTGTTTGGCAATTCCCTCACGTTTCTCACACATATATTGTGTTACATGCATATCTTTCTCAGAGTAAATGAGCAAACGCAAGCTCCTTTCTCCACTCTGCATTTGATTTTCTCTGTGTTGTGGGCTCTCTTTATCCGCGCTGGAATAATGGCGGATGATACAGATATTTTTATTGGTAATATGAGATATACGGGCATATAACAATAGCCAGTGATAAATGATAATGGTTCGGAGAGAGACAGAGAGAGCGATGGGAGGCTGTACAACTTGGTCTCTATCTCGTTCTGAGGAGGAAGGTTTGGGGAGTAGGGAATCGACAATCGAAGCTATTGCCTTCTCTCATTACTGACAAATGAAATCACTTTCATTAAGTTCATTGCTCCACTTCCTCTTCTTTCCACTTTATTGGTTTACCTACTTCCAAAATGAAAGTAAAAATCAGCAACCTTCATTACATTTTATCCACGCATCAGTTTGCGTCTTGAGGTTTGAGAGGGGAGTTTATCCTCCAAAATGTTTCTGTTTTGTATGATCATTCTATGCTTTCTCTAGCTTTTAATGAATTAAACCCGTGAGCATGCTTTGCATACAACATTTTCTCCGCAGCGTGTTAATAAATGAAATGTCATACCCACGCTTTCATTAATTGTGTATGTTTTGTTTGTGTTTCAGGTGCTGTAGGCAATTATGAGATCGCGAGTGGGGAAGGGTTCCCTAAGATCTACCCTGGTGGACTGAGTGGGAGCCCTTCTATTGTAATAAGCCCGTCGTCCCCCATTATCTTAAGTGTAGCTGAAGTAGCGTCGCCACCTCCGTCAGGTGTAGCACCCCCAATTAGCATCGTAACTCCACAAGCGTCAACATCCCATGCCCAACCAGCTGGGGTAGTCGCCGCACATCTCCTGATTCAGGGGTCGCTGGCCCTTCAACAGCTGCCAACCACAAACCCTTATCATCAGCATGGCAATGTGCGTTAAGTGCCACATCAATGACTGCCAATAAAAGGAGACAAGCTGCCCGCCGCGGGAAGGCAGTTCCTGACCGCCCGCAGCGGGCCCTCTTTTGCTTCACGTTAAAGAATCCTATACGAAAATTGTGCATTGATGTTGTCGAATGGAAGTAAGTCACATGCCAGCATGAGCTTCAATTTAGCCAGTTTATCAAAAATTCAATTAGCTTCATCCCATCTAACTGTGTTAAACCACAATGAATTTCCTTACAACAAACATGTTCCATCCGTACATTTTTATTGATGAATACAACTCGCTACTACTCGTACAACTCCTCAAATTCCTTTTCCCCTTTTCTCACGAATGAATGAAAGCTTTGGCATGGTTGTTTCCATGTTTTCCTTAGATGCCAACGCGAAAAATGTGATTCTATTGCTACTTGTTCGCTCTCTCATAGTTAACAGCCTTAAATTCTGACATCTGGGCTAGTCAATACTAGAGTTTTTGAATTCATAAACATTTATACCAATTCAGTGATTTTTTGCATGAATTGTGTGGGTTTCCCCAATCCAATAGATTATGGTTGGATTTCATTCCACAGGAAACCCACCAATCAATTGAACATAACAAACGTAGTATTCAACGTAGTGAACAAGTTTGATGTTCGTCGCATTGTATTTTGTGGTATAGCCTGTGAGCTTACGTAATAAGTACATATGTTGAAGTTTTGGTGATTACCTTCATTTACCGCAGCGGTTTCATGGCATGTAGCTCAGAGTATCCTCATTTCCTGACGTATACTGGAAATAGCCTTGGCCTCAGCTTTCACTCACTGTTATGTCGTCAAGCTTCCAAATCTCAGAATGCCCACATTTCCCTCCATTTTCTTCCCACGTTCCAGAGTTTCTCAACCCTGTCCCCTGTCTTCCATTCCAACCGGGATGTCACTGGCATTGACGGATAATATGCTGTTTTTTCTCGTTTCTAGACCTTTTGAGTACCTGATCCTACTGACAATCTTCGCTAACTGTGTGGCCTTGGCAGTTTACACTCCATACCCAAACAGTGATTCGAATAGTACGAACCAAACGCTGGTAAGTCCACGAACTGAACGGTTCATGACGATGTGCAACCGGAAACGGAACCCGTTTTGTGATGTTATGCCAACTGACATGGAGTTCAGGATTAATGTGTCGGTTTGATTTGTAAAATTTCAGGAAAAGATAGAGTACATCTTTTTAATAATATTCACAGCAGAGTGCATCATGAAAATCATCGCATACGGATTTGTGTTGCACCCTGGATCATACCTGAGAAACGGATGGAACTTTCTTGATTTTACTATAGTAGTCATAGGGTATTAGTGCTTTCGTCTTCTCCTCATTATTTAATTTTTTCTCATTGTTCATAGAAATCGACATCATAATTATTAACACAATCAGAAAGTTATTTCTAACGGTCATGAACATGCTAATGTCAATTTGATTTACAGAATTATTAGCACAGCTCTGTCAAACCTGATGAAAGAGGGGTTTGACGTGAAAGCACTCAGAGCATTCCGAGTTTTGCGGCCACTGCGGCTTGTGTCCGGTGTACCAAGTAAGTAGCTTGTTGTGTGAGCAATGCAAAAACGGTTGCTCAATCCTTTTGAATTTCTTCCATCCCATTACATTCATACGTAACTACGTCTGTGTATGATTTTATACCAAGCAACAAAGTTGAGACACATTTGTAGATGTTTATACGGAAAATATGAATGAACATCGCTCAAATGTTCACCCTTCATGTTCATTGACATTTTTATTTGCTCAATTAGGTTTGCAAGTAGTGATGAATTCTATACTCCGTGCTATGGTGCCTTTACTCCATATCGCTCTTCTCGTCCTTTTCGTTATAATTATATACGCAATTGTTGGACTGGAGCTTTTCTCCGGAAAAATGCACAGTACTTGCTTCGATAACAGCACGGGTAACAACAATACAATTTGGCTCCTTTGAATTACTTAGCGTTCATTATTAGTCTATGTTTCATATAAATGTGGGGTCGAAATAAATATTGATAATTTACCATCAGGAGAAATGATGAAAGATCCAGTTCCATGCGGTGGTGCCTATATGTGTGAAGATGAAAATGGGGATAATATTAATTTTACATGTCGCGGATACTGGGAAGGCCCAAATAAAGGAATTACTAATTTTGACAATTTTGGCCTGTCCATGCTCACTGTTTTCCAATGTATAACTTTAGAAGGTTGGACGACTGTAATGTACAATGTAAGTTAGTATGTACACGTGCCATCATTTTTATCAACTATATTTAGCTTTCGACATAAAAGCAATATTGTTTGCTTATTGGCGCGGGTAAAATGTTTAGCAAACTTACTTTTCACAAGGCTAATGCATTGTTTCCCCTTCACAGATTCAGGATTCCATGGGGAGCTCATGGCAATGGGTTTACTTTATATCGATGGTTATTATTGGTGCCTTTTTTGTCATGAATCTAATTTTGGGAGTTTTAAGCGGGTAAAAAAACTTGTTTGGTTATGATTTACTCAATTTATTTGTAGAGAAACAAGAAACAAGCTTTGTAGTATATTATATTATGAACATGGTATTTTATGCTGGGTGTAACAATTCCAAATTTGTTCTACCATCAGAGAATTTTCTAAAGAGCGAGAGAAAGCGAAAGCACGGGGAGATTTTCAGAAGTTACGGGAAAAACAGCAAATTGAGGAAGATTTACGAGGCTATTTAGACTGGATAACTCAAGCAGAAGATATTGAGCTTGATGGTGAAGAAAAAGGTAGACTAATTATGTTCTTTTTCCCAGAATCCTATTATGTACAGTTGCTCGTGTAGTCCAAATCCAACTTTAAGTTGTAGTTGTATTCCAAATTGGATATGAGTAAAGTTGAGCATAATAAGTAAGGAGCAAGCAAAATACATGCTCCACCTGGCAACAAGTCATTTCTTTGAATTGAACGTATATTTAACAACTGGTTTTAATGAACAGCTAAAGGAGCCAACGAAGTGGTTGCACAAGACGAAGGAAATGGGAATGATCCTGCTCAATTGCAAACATTGCCGTGGTTTCATTCTAAAAAGAGGGATTTTGATAGGTAAGAAACCTTATGATGTAAATCTTCACTGCTTTCATTCTATATCCGAAGTCACAATCAGTAAGAGTTAACTTACATGACAAAAAATATGTTGATGATGACGATAGTCTAGTATTATTACAAAGAAAAAGCTGATCTAGTTAGTATTCTTCTTTTCCAATTGTAAAATAAGTCTTTCATAGCAAAGTTTCTATATTTACAGGTCCAACAGCTTATTCGTGTAAATAGACACATTTTATTCGGTCGCCTTGCTTTAAATGGAAAAGAAACTGTGGAGTGTATTGACGTATTCTATCTCATTCTTAGGTAGCATAAACTGATAATAAACAGATCTTCGTCTCCACAGCAGCAGTGTAGAGGGTTTGTCCCAGGATAAAGGTTGATATTCTTAATTAAGTAGAAGGGCTGCTTTTCTGTCTGGAAAACATGTAATTCAGTATATGTCTGTGTTATTTTCTCAGAAAAGAAACTGAAGTTATGTTCAACAGATCACAATTCAATTTGCGTTTTTGTCGGAGCAACGAATATTTATATAACCATGAATACATTTGTACATACATGTAATATAACACATTGATTCATTTCGTCTAGAGTGGTGTATCTAAAGTGAATGTTTCGTGATTACAGAATCCGAAAGCCGAATATCAATATTCAGTTTCAGTTGAACATCTTCACACAAGTACAAGCGTAAGCATATACATGTGTTAACTATCATATTTCTCAAAAACAACAAAACAAAATTTCTTTAGCTTTCTTTTCTTTTCGCATAACTTTTTGCAACATAAATATCAAGAAAAAGTATATTTATATGCAAGTTTTATGATTGGATTTTGTTTTCCCATTCATTTTTCAATATTACGTTTTTCACTCGAAAACCTTTTACTCACATCAATCACAGCAAACTAACATGTAACACGAACGATAACACATAATTCAACTACACTTTTCACAGTAAGTAGTATTAGCATTTACATTACAATTAATTTTTAACACTGATTTTACCACTCATTTGTACTCAACTCTGCATAACATGGGGAACACCACTACTCTTTTGAACTATCACACGTGAATGGGTGAAATTGTCAGATAGCGTAATGCATAACTCTTTATATTATCGAATGGAAATTTAAACTGCAAGCAAGCATGGAAACTTAGCATTAGTAACGTATGTTGCCACATTGTTTTGCGCGATGTGAATCTGCTGTCACTATTTAATTTGCTGCTGTAAATGAATGTCGACGCCACAAATGAACATGAACGTTGTGTAAAATAGCACACAACGCAACGCCATGTACTCCTATTCATGACAGCAGTTTTTCACAATGATAAGTTTATCAGATTGTTTGTCATTCTTGGATAGTACAAAAGCCATATCTTTCGTCCATCTGTAGAAACCGGAAGTTGGTTGAGAATCGCCGGGGCATGATATAAAATGAAAAGTTGTTTCGTTCCCTTACATTGGTTACCAAACAAGATGTGTACGACTTTTACTTTTCCAAAGTTCATACATTCCATTCTATGGTGACTGCCAAACAAGCCTTCCTTTTTAATAGTAGATGGAGCTTCACAAAAACCAAACCAATCAACAAGGACATCTGCAAACTTCCAAGAATTACAACTGCTCGCCAACTCAGTAAAAGAGAGGAGCACGTTTGTATTCATAGTCCATTTTCCCCAAGAAAACTGAATATACATGGGTATGTTTGAAGTTAAAATCCAAGATGCATGCATGCCAACCAGCATTTTCTAACTTCCCTTTCTTTCCGGATAGAAAGTTGATTGTGCAGTGTAACGTTGATATTTACTCACATACAACAAGTAAAAAGTCGTTGTTGACTTTTTTAAAGTAGGCAAGTTCATTTAGAAAGTCAAGTCAACTCAGTCAGAGAATGTTTGGAAAGGTGTCCTATATTACATGAGAGGACATAACTTAGTTTCTTGTCTAAGCAGCAAATCTAATCCAAAGACTCGTTGTGACGTATTATGTATATATACTTTCATGTTGAGAATGCTGAATGCGTGAGTAAGAGTCCCATTTTTAAGGCTGAGTTTGTTCTCTCAGGAATCGTGACTGTGTAGGACAAAGGTTCTAACATTACATTGAATCGGGTAAACTAACAAAAGTCGAATATCCAACCAAGTTGACTCAGAAATATTTTATTCCAGTAAACATACACTAAACTTGTGCAATATAAAGAGAGAGAAAAAATGCTATCAATGTTGGTATGCGTTTTTAGTTCATGCTCATGGTATTGAATAAGTAACTGGAGTCCTTGCTAAATAATGATTCTTACAAAATGACATGCTACTGGGAGGAGGATGTGTGCGTTGCAGAAAAATAATTTGCAAGTTGGAGTTGTTTTGATGAAAGTTGTTGTAATAAGTTTGGAAAAACAACGAGCTAATTAAAGTTCGTTTTGGGCGTAATGATGTTTATGAAACTTGAAGAGTGTACTTTGCTATGATCTCGCTATATAGTTTATAGTTCAAGCAACATGATAATGTGGACCAGCATCCGAGCTAATGCAAACTCTTAATGTGCTCCAAAATTTGATTAGGTTCCCATCATCATCCAAACTAGAAATAGTAGTAATATTGTTTCATAAAATACAAAAATCCCATTAATCCATTCATTACGACTTGGTGAACCATTCAGTTGGATGACGTAAATCGTTGATATCTCGAGAATATTTAAACAAGGAGTAAGTAGGCAGGTGAAGATTATCCACGAAAGCAAAAAGCAAGCAAGCTTCAATTAGCAGCTTGACATAAACCCCAATTTCATTTACCAAATAAACTGTATTCCAATATTATCTCGACGAAGACAAACATGTCTCACGTTGACCCAATCTAACAGTAAGCTGCCTATACGGCTTACTTTTTATCAGCTGAATGAGATTGAGTTTGCATGCCGACAGTGTAATGCTAAACAAGAGCTCTAATGATATTTTGGCGAATAAAAATGCAAGAATGAGTATCTGGAGTTTTATTCGCAGCATGCCTTAGGATAATATTAAGGGAATGAACTGAGCTGCTATCAAACATCTATATTAAGTATTCCTATCTTTTTGATCGTATCGCATCGCATCCTCTCTTTTGAGGATCTCCGCTCTTGACTGCTCTCTAATGCACAAACTCTTTTTATATGATGAAATGAGAATGTCAAGAAATGAAACGAATTGCCAATAAGTTCTAGTTCAAAATCAAGGGAAAAAGCAAATGCATGCTTGTACACAAGATTGCTTAAATCATTTCTCTGCATCCAAACACAAAAGCGTGGATAATATCCTCAATTTATTCCTAACTTTCAGGCTTATACGTCGAATGCGACGAGCTTGCCGGAAAGCTGTGAAGTCACAAGCTTTCTACTGGCTTATCATCGTGCTCGTGTTTCTCAACACGGGAATTCTTGCCACCGAACATTATCACCAACCTTCCTGGCTTGATGATTTCCAAGGTAAATTCTTAATGGCATATTTTTTACCCTTTTCCAACATTTAGACCATGTGTGGGAAGCCATCCAAATCTCCATCAGGTATCTTTTGGGGTCAATTCATTAAACCTTTAGTTTTGCCATTGGGTTCTAAGAATATGTGTACCTAGGCAGATACCCATTTTCAACCCAACCATTTTGGGTTTACCCTTAACTGTGTGCCAATTGATACTTTAAAAGATACTTTTCAGTTTTAATGATGCCAACGGTTGCCTTAATTTCTCATTGCTATCACTATTTCCTCACTCATCACTTTCCAATTGATTCCATGTGCAACTCGTTTGAAACGAGAGCAGATGGAATGATCATTTGCTGAAATGACTTGAAATATAAAATAAATGGCGAATACGCAAGCTTTATAAAGTTGTTTGGACGAAGAAGTTCGTGATGATTACCCATTTTCCCTTTAAAAAATATTTCCTCCGTACAATTTTCTCATTGGATTTAAAACCCATGCGGTTTATGGTGTGATAAAATTTAAACTTTCTTTGAAAATAAGATGTATGGCTCTACTCCAAAAAACTTGAAGATAACTGTTGATTTTGCAATTTCAGAAGTAACAAACATATTTTTTGTCATCCTCTTCACCTTGGAAATGCTCTTGAAGATGTTCAGCTTAGGATTTCAGGTGAGTGCGAGGGCGGGTCAATTTCAAAATCGCTAATGTGCTTTTATAATGGAAGTGCAGTACATTCGATTTTTTATGGGGAGGCAATATACCCTGAATTTAGAACAGTTGAGCATTGAATTTTAACGAGTGTGAAATGTCAAAACAGTTTCGGCTTCGGTTTATGAGCGGAATATTATTCTCATGGACACTACAAGGCGAGGAGTATTAGTAAGAGGAAAAAAGAGCTCATAAATACTCGTTCAGTTTGTGCATCAAAGCACTAAACCAAGTGGCTGATGCTGTTCCCTTTGACTTGACCTAACGATTTTCTTCCGGCCACTTAGCGAGCTTAAGTTATTGAGTCATTTCCAAGATACCCTTTTCACAGTGAGATCTTTGGCAAACAGTATTTCTTGTTTGAGTATGACACTCTGGAAACGGCAGGCGTAAAAAGTCGTAAAAGTGAATGCTCATACATTGAGAGTCCTATTGATATCCGTGCTACATTTTCATGGGAATCCGACTGTGATTTTATTGTGGAGAAAACACAGTTTCCATAGCCGGTGGCTATTACTATTCGTAAGTGATTCAGAAAAGATATATTACTGGCCCCAAGCACCCTGCCAACATTTATATGTCGACCGCACACAAAAGTGGAAAGCATCCATCCTTAAACACATTTTTGAGGGGAATTGGCCCAAAAAAAATTGTAAATACCTATGAGAATGTACGTACACACATTAAAAACAAAAGGAAAAGGGAACATGAGCACTCAACAGATACGTACATATGTAAGCACCGCAGTTAGCAATTTCGAACGACTGTCTTATTATGTTTACTAACCCAAATGTGTGCGTTGGAGTTAGGCCTACTTTTTTTTGTTTAAATCATGCTCTCAGTTGACATGACATCCCGTTCTTAAGTATCCGCTGTCATGTGCAAAAACACTTCGCAGAAAATTTTATCATGTAAACAGCTTCCAGATACAAAATTTCATCGTCATCCATAAAATTTCCACTTTGAGTGTTGAGATGAAGTGGTTAGAGCTCCGTTAATTAATACCACCATTACGTCATTTGCAGGGCTACTTTGTTTCTCTCTTCAACCGGTTCGACTCCTTTGTGGTGGTGAGTAGTATACTTGAGATTGTACTCACCAACTCTGAAGTGATACCGCCGCTAGGTGTTTCCGTCCTTAGATGTGTCCGTCTTCTCCGTGTCTTCAAAGTAACCAAGTAAGAAGACATTTTTCTCTAAACTGCTTAAGCCCTTCAAATTGTCCGTTTCCGCAAATTACATCGTTCATAATCCCGTTTTTTCTCTCCAACTTGGACTCTAGGTACTGGCGATCCCTTTCCAATTTAGTGGCATCATTGTTGAACTCCATTCAATCAATTGCTTCGCTGTTGCTCCTCTTATTTCTGTTCATTGTGATCTTTTCCCTTCTGGGAATGCAAGTGTTTGGGGGAAAGTTCAACTTTGATTCGACAGAAGACAAGCCAAGGAACAATTTTGACAGCTTTTGGCAAAGCTTGCTCACAGTTTTCCAGGTAATGATGAGATGATGATCGTAACAGGTTTCCTTTTTATTTTAGCTGCAGCGGATTACATTACCTTTACATCCGCATTAGATGGAAAATGGCGAGCGGTGATAATAGTTTATAGGTTGCGAAAAACGTGACCTCATCACAGGGCAGCGAAACTGGTGTTAAAATCAATTAACTTAACCCAATGATGTGATGCTCATTTTAGATTCTCACCGGTGAAGACTGGAATGAAGTAATGTATTACGGGATTGCCGCATACGGTGGCGTTTCGTCGGTCGGAGTGATTGCCTGCATTTACTTCATTATATTGTTCATCTGTGGTAACTGTAAGTGGGCTTTTTTTAAATTGAACAGGCTGTTCATGCCTTCTCCCAGCTTTGCGATTTGTATTTTCTACAAGAAAAAATATATGGTCTGCACGGCTCATCAATAACTTTGCAATTACAGCCAAATATTCTTTCCAACACTTTCTCCATTCATAAAACTCCCGCTTGGTTATTGCTTTACCAAATCCGAACATAAAAAGTGTGGGAACTATCATAGCAAGACTATCAATATCAGATTTGTCTGAAAAGTTGTTTTTCAGTTTGTTTTTCCTTCTATTTTTTCCCAGATATATTGCTCAACGTCTTTTTGGCTATTGCGGTGGACAATTTGGCAGATGCTGACTCATTAACTGCAATAGAGAAGGAGGAAGGAGAGGTCGCAGCAGAGGTAATTAGGTTCCAGTTCCATGAATTAAACATCAAAAGAATGCGGACTTTTTCACATGCCATTACGCCAGAGCACACCAATTTAAATAGATTTCACAGGGACAATCACAGCTCTGTAGAAAAAGAAGATCAGACCAAACTCATTTTTTCTCCCTTTGCTATGCCTACCATGTTTACATGGTGTGTACAAAAATGGCAAAAATTTTCTAGTTTTCTGGTGAACACAAGGAAAACTTTTGGGCTTTGTCGATGGTCCGCTTCCAAAAATGTGACTTCATCAGTACCAGTGTAGACAAACAAGCAAAGCTGCTTAAAACTAGAAAGCATCTTTTGATTCAAATTTTATTTCTAATCCTCCACGGGCTCACTCGTCGACTTTAAACTGGCAGAAACAAAATCATTAGGAGAGGCACAAAACCACGTGTAATTTTCTCTCTTCCAGCTAGACCATACTATTTCTAATGGTAGGAACAAATTGGATTCACCAAATTTATTTTATACTCTTCAACCTCCTATTTTACTTATTCAACCAAACCACCCCTCTTAAAATCCTGTCCTCTTTCCTGTTTCTGCACCGTCGTCCTTGCTCTAATTGTTTGTGAGCAAAAAATTTCATTGAATTTTAAACCATTATTCATCCCATCCCATTATCTTTACTTAAGGTATAAACATAATCCTTGAAATAATTAGAGGCGCAACTTGTGAGAAAGCCAAAGTGGATATAACTACAAAAAAGGGGATACCCCATTTTAAGTAGTGTGTCAAGTACACAGCCTCGTAACTTTTAACCTGTGTACGACAAAGCAGTCGCTTTAGATGACAACTGGTGTGTTGACAAGCATAAAAAGTGAATATAGTAGCCATAAAAAGGTCTCATTACTCACTACAAAAAAAACTTCATGCGTATCCTCATTTTCGTGGAGTTTAGTAGTAGTTCCTTATATTTTCACAGTAATAGGATAGTACATACTATTGCGATTTTCAAGGGAAAGAAGATACTCAAGGAGACATTCTTCTGAGTGTCTCCATGAGCAGGACTTGAAAGCTTATTATAATACACTTAATATAAAAGGTTGAGATGACGAGTTTTTTTCCTGCCAGTGTGAACAAGTCGGTTAATTTCCGCCCTACTCCCAACAGGCCAATAGATAATCAAGTGGGGTAAGGAAAAAGTATAAGTAGAACGCCAAGGTAGCAAGCTAGCACGAATATATTGAACATTAAGTCCTGTTTTACGAACATATCGCATAGGTTAGATTCTCAGGAGCATAATGTATCTAAGATAATCTCTAAGTTTTATCCTCTCTTAAGCTCTATTAGATGATCCATAAAATCAGCCTAATGTGTAAACACGTATTATTATCATGCAGGGAGAACCAACTGAAGAAGGAAGAGTGGTGGTGGTGGAAGCTTGCGAAGAAAATGGGAGCAAAGAGCTGAGTGAGGCTGGTGAGCAGGAACAAGCCGGGGAAGAATTCCACAACAATACTGATGATGTGTGAGTTTTATCTGCTTAACGCTGATTTCCTACAAGCATCCTTATGCATTCGCCAACACCAACTGCTGCTTCTATCTCATATCGCTTTCACTTGACTTTCCTCGTCTCTTCTCCTTTTCTTTTGGGTTTGTCCTCGTGTAACATTTTCTCTGCAGCTTGGGAAAGCAAAGCAAAGCAAGGTCTCCCGTTTGTCACAAGATGTATAAAAACAAACCGAGAGAATATAATCGGAGTATTTTTTATAGGGAAAGTGACTTTCTCACTTACTCTTTCACTCAGTCACAAGCAATTTTTTAACTTGTTCCTACACGTACATCTTTTTTCTTTTTCTTGTTTCAGTAATAATGTGTGTTTGTAAGTGAAAGGGAATAACATCCCTGGAACGAGCCATTACTAAAGGCTATATAAAAGTCCTTCAACTCTTTTCCACTCCAATCCAGCATTTCTCTTGGCTTTGGTTGCAAAGGTTCTCTTGGCGTGCCATACCATTGGTAATGGAGTGTGGCTGGGTGGCATGGCAAGCTGTTCGGTATGCAGCACATAGCTGAACCACTTCTCCAGGATCTAAACCTACATGGTTATCTAGTTGGATGGTCGGCAGACTCGTTATTTGGCGGTGTTTCTACTTATAATGACAATGCCATATGCAACGTTTGGAGAAAGCTGGTTTGTGGAACTAAATTTAACAAAGAAAATTATTTGTTAAACAGAAACTCGAGTTACGCTTTTGATATACTTTGAATGGACCTTCATAAAAGGTACATTATTGAAAACTGCATGACCAGGTCACATGGTCAGTGTAATGCTAACTGATTTGGTTTTGCAATCGACACCAACATAAGAGTGATACAGAGTTAATACTAACAGAACGTTAAGCATGCTTTTGATTTGTACCAGTGTCAAGGGTGAAAGAGTTGACTAAACATTTTTTCGGTCAATCTCATGTTAACTATGATAGCTGGTCACCATAATGTTTACGTAGGAATTCCTGTTAGTTACTAGAAGCAAATCGGCTAAACTACCGAATCTGTTATTAACTTCCTTGGTCCAAATTATCATGTATGACAGATGACGATTATGTATGTGTTCCGGTTCATTAGAAAATATTTATATACTTCATCAAGCAACCAGGTTGTTAGATAGAGAAACATGTAATACGGTTTCAAGCCAGTGTAAAACGTAAAACGTTTTAAGCATTTCGTTACAAAAGGACAAATGCCTCAGTTTATTAATATTTTTACGCAAAACCATTTTACAGAAAGAGGCATTAGTGTGTATTTGATTTAAGTGCTGGTTAAAATGACACTTCAGTTTTAAAAATAACAACCTGAAGATTAATTTTTAATCCAAGTTTGTGACGTTTCTCAAGTCACTCCAGTTCATAAAGAGCTACTTACGACGAACTCAAGAGAGTGTCTATTACACAATATGACAAAATACAGATAAGATAGGCCACTACATACAAGTACCCAGAAAATAATTCTACTTTACGGCAAAACGAGGGGTCATGTGGCTCTCCTCCAAGCGTCATCATGAGCCTGTTTTTTTTGCAAAAAATGGTGTAACATGTGAGGAAAAGTTAGCAAGACAACTCCAATTTCGACCACATTTACCTAGCACAGCAAGACCCTGCCCGAAACAGGGATATAAAGCTTATAGACAAGTTGCTATCATCATTATTATAGATGTGGGAGCAGAGAGTGGTCGCAGACGATCTGAAGAAAAAGATTTTGTCTTTAAGTAGCTACTTAAGGGTAGTCTTGTGGCCACAACGTCCCAAAACGAAAACGAGCTCAGCACTTGAGCTGGGAGAACCTCCACTCTCAGTCCACATTCCGGAGAAAAGTCACTCGTTTTTTGTTCATCAGAACGAGATGGTGTACACATTTCATTCAGACTTGTAGTCACGCTGTGCGGACAACTACACGCATAATATATGTGTAGCAAGAGAAACCAACTAGGGCAAGCAATGCCATTGGCATGTCTGTGTGCTTGTTCTCTTCTTCATCATATAATGTAATGCTTCTTTCCTTGCACACAATGCCTCAGACATGACTTTATTTACAAACTTTGAAGACTTTTACAATGAAATGTGGCATTTCTTTCGAGAATTACGGTGCGTAGTCATCATCATTGTTCTTTCTAGTTTTTGTCTACAATTTCATTCTCATTTTGAGGACAGACAGGGTAAACAAAGCAGAAACAGAAATGGAGCGCAAACTACACATTTGCCAATTTTCACATACAATAAGCTTCCAATGGCGCAAGCCATGTAAGGGCGCAGAATGTATTACCTGGAAGCTTTTCGGCTTCGTCATAAGTAAGACAATTAAATTAGCACTTTTATCATATCATTATACCATGCAATCGACCATGCTGCTGCTTTGAACTGAATAAATATTTACAGTAAAATTATATCACTTTTGTGCAAACCAACTTCTCTTCAAGAAGAAAAAAGAAGAGCGAACTTAGTTTTTGGAGTTGGTGGGGGTTTCCTTATGAAATGGGAGAGAGTGGTAGTAAAATGCTCAACTTTAAAAAGACCTATGGGTATTATACCGTTTGGTTGAAATGTGTCTGTTCAACTTTTCTAGTCACATTGATTTGTCGCATGACGACTGTGAAACTTTTCACTCGGGCTGGGCTTCACTTGTCCCGTTATGTATGTAGCTTTCTTTTTTCTTTTCGCCGGTAGAAAAAGTGAATGCCTCGTGGAAAACTGGTTTTGTCTACTCAACTCAAAACACATAAAATCTCCATGTGTAAGTGGAATCCCATCTGGCGCGGAGAGAGGGAGGGGGTAAATGTCTATATTGTGATTTGACTTTCTTTCTCATAAGAAATATTCCTTGGTTGATGGAGCAGAGCCGACCAATCATATCATGTACATTTTAAATTGTTTCATATAATGTATTCAAGGAAAAGAAGTTGCAAGTCGCAACTTTGTGTGGAGTAGACCTCTGTGTCTGTCCCTTTACCGGTTTGTGATACCATGTTAACATTGTACCACTAAGTAAATCAATTACGATTAGCATAACTTATGTTCCAGCTTTGGTATATTTGGAACGTGGAAGTTGAACTCATTTTTATCGTGGCTTACTGAAATTTTTAAGACACCGCAACCGCTACTCATGCCTCGACCGTTTAGTCAGATTATACTGAAATGTCCTGAAGATGCGGATATCAAATGATTGCTACTACTCTACTGAAAATTATTTTTGAAGTTTTAGATCAGACTTACTTTCTGGAGAAACAAAGGTCACCTCAACTTTTCCAAGCTGTAATCATTATCAATTTTTTGCATACAACTGTGCATATTTAATGCAGAGCAAATAGAGCCGTGATGCAGATACTAGCCAAGTTTCTTGTCGACTCCTCTTACATTTTGGCTCATTGATTTTGCTTGGCAAGCTCAAAACTATCTGCATACTCCCCCATACACATAATTTTTACTTTTTTTGGCTTTACATTTTTCCTTCGCTCACAATTTTGGCTGAGTGTGGAATGAGAATGTATAATCTAAAAATGTTATTTAAAACTTTCCTTCTGTCAAGTCTTAAATCCCCTGCCAGATTGAATTAGTACTTCTTTTAAAGACATCTCTAGCATTTTTGGAGCATTTAAAACAAAGGAAGGCTGAACAAGTTCCTTGTTCGTTCTCTGTGTTCATTCATGCAACATTTTTAACTAAACGAAGACACATTCTTGAACTCTTATGAAGTCTATGAGGTACGCCAACTAACAACTAATTATTTAGTGAGTTCAGTAGTGACAGCAAAATGTGCTACGTCAAATCATTCTAATGAAAAAGAAGGAAATATATTTTTATGTCCATATAAGTTTATTTTCATACTGTTTTGAGTAAAAATTTCACTCAAATAATTTATGCTGCTGGTTGGATTGGAGTGAAGAGGACGCACATACAAATGTTCCCAAAAATGTAATTGAAGTGAACAGATCTAATATTCAGAGAAATGGAGAGTAATCTTTGCCCATTTTGGTCGAATATTGCAAAAAACGAAGACATACAACAGCTTGAGCCTGAAATCAACGCTAAAAACTCCAGTGCTCCATCATTTAATACGAAGAATGTACGACAGTTCCGGCTGGCGCCGGGTTAATTGCATTATCGGATAAATCTCTTGCACTCACTTTTAGTGCAACGTTTTATCCTTTTTATGGATGACCGAGTTCTATATATCAAGAATTAGTAGGAGCCACGGTTTATTGCTTTAAAGTTTTTCTTTCGTTGCTAACTTGAATTTTTTTACCAACTCATTCTATTGAGAACCTCCACTCCACTATACTAAATAATAGGGGGCAGCAAAACATCACACAAGTATCCATTAGACCAGTTATGTATCTTAATCCCGATCCCACTCATTGTATTTCATGTTTTCATTTTGCAGACGAGAAGTTGGGGAGGTTCACCATCAAAACAGCTTTGAAACTGAAGGAGAAGACTTTGAAGAAGGGAGCAAAGAAGAGGAAGGTATGTACACAAATGTCATAACGCTATTGTTCAGTATGTTCCAGTGCTATCATATATACGACTCATACTAACAAGTCAATCAAATAAAATTATTTTTCTTCAATAATACGGCGAACGCTATCAGAAACCCAAAATATGGGTGTTCATGAATTCTTAGGTTTAAAGGCCAAATACAGAGACAACTGTCAAACTTAATATTATTGGCCAAAGACCATTTTAATGGTACATCCGACATTTGGCAAGCTTCCAGCGTCTTGTAGTTGTAGATATATTTTATGAAGATAATCTCTGTCCGCTGGATTCTGCCTTTAAATGGTCTTGTCTGAGCAAAACCGATGAATGGCTAGTACCTACCATAACGGATGTAATTTTTAGAGTTTGAGCAGCACCGAGTAGATACTCCCTTTAATACATTTCCAAGAAAAAGGAATCTACAATTTATGTAGGGGAAGAAAGCTGATAATGACTATTGAAGACAATGCCACGTCTTCCCTATATTTCTAACGCTGACGATTAATGCACGTGATTTCAAAAGAGTTTGAAACATTGACGCAAAGTAGTTTTGCACTATATACCCCACAACCGAGCATTTCGTGGTAATGAGGTCATATTCCAAGTAGACATTGGGGACATGTGTTTAACCAAGTGTGAATGTTGTATTGGGAACACATTTAGTGTTGCAGATGCAGATAACACTTCCAGTTTGAGATTAACTGCGTATAGCCCCAACGACCCATTCACTTCACTATTACCATTGTCATAAATGCATGGAAAGTATGTGTATTGTGTGTACAAGTACATTACAAGCATGATTTTGTCACAGATGAAGCAGAAGAAGAGGAGGATGAAGACGTTGTGGAGTATGATGAAGAAGATGCTCCAGCAAAAGCAGGTGCACGTCCCAGGAGGATGTCAGAAATCAAGTCAAGTGTCAAAGTAAAGCCACTTCCCAAAGCAAGCAGCTTCTTTATATTTTCCCATACAAACAGGTAAGGAGTCCCCAGTTTGTAGCATTTTGTTATGTTGTGCTATATCATTTTTATGGTCTCCATTTCCATCTGTGGGTTTGCTCAAACCAAATGGATGCAAAATGCAGTTTTTATGTTCCCATATTTTAGCAAGAAAACGAAAGTCATGCTGCCTGCTCATTCTCGCTCACTCATGTCTTTATGTTCATTTAACTACCTTCGTATAAACATTTTGTGACACATTTTCCCTTTTTGTTTTCACAGATTCCGTGTGTTTTGCTACTGGTTTGTAAATCACACCATGTTTGGAAACGTCATTCTTGTTTGCATCCTCATATCATCTGCCATGTTGGCTTGTGAAGATCCGCTGAATGACGGATCCGAAAGGAATATGGTGAGAAGAGGATACAATTACAAATCATAAAACCTTGAAAGTGTCATGTCGTTTTTGATAAACGTAGAAGCCAGTTAGTTAGCTAAGCCTTTGGGTTTCCCAACAAAGGCACAAGTCTTGTCCTTGTTACATCATGAGAGGAGAAAAGCAATCAATATGTTTATCGCAATTTCCAGATTCTAAACAAGTTTGACTACTTCTTCACAACGATATTCACCATAGAAATATGCTTGAAGATGATTTCGTTCGGGTTTGTTCTTCACGAAGGTGCTTTCTGCAGATCGGCCTTCAACTTGCTGGATCTTCTTGTTGTCTGCGTCTCTCTTGTTTCCTTTGGTTGGAGGTGAGTCTCATTTATTCAGTTTAGTATCTGCTCTTGCCAACCCACATATTATATTACCTACACTTTACAGAGTTCTATAGAATAAGGATCTCATGTCAGCAAACTGAGCAAAGTTTTATGAATGAACAATATCACAAATGGAACGTATTCATCATCATGAGACGGAATTTATTCCTGCTCGTAATATACAAATTTGAGAGCATTTCGCATTTCATTCCTCCTCCGATAATACACCTTTGTTTTGTTGTCCATGTACCTTTTACTAACATGCAGAGTACGGTACACAGTACGTATTACATGACTACGCCTCTCAACCAGTTACTTTCCCAACCGTGTTGTTTGCTATATGAACAACATGCCCATTCAACAATGAATTGCTACTCATCAATGCTAGAGAAAAAATGTTTGTTGAAACAAAAATTTACTTCATTCCCAAAATTGTATGTATTTACACAACGGTTTGACAAGGGTTGCATTCTAAGTCTAAACTCTGATATAACAAGATAACGGGCGGAAACTAATAATTAATGTGGAAACCGAATTTCGGAATTTTGAACGTTTCAGAAGTTTTATTGGGCTTCTATGTGAGTCCTTAGGTGGAGTGCTAACAAAGGATGCTACCAATTGTAGTACTCGCTCTACTCTCTTCCGATCCCATGATTTGTAAGATTTCTATCAACCTTACTCATATTTACATGTTCCGTGTGTACTTTGTACACTTGACTATACCTCATGATTGAAACACTGAGTTTCTTTCGCTAGCCTTTTTCTCACTTATCCATCTTTACTGTTACCGCACGTCACGACTTCACGTTACATTCCACACCTTGTTTCACTTTCTCTCATGCTCGTTAGACTAGAAGAGCTAGACACATATATAGTACACCTTCCGCCACTATCTTTCTCTTTCTTTTCAGTTTCATCCAATTAACTTTCTTTTCGCAATTTTTTCAGTGAAATCACTTCCCGTTTAACGAAAAAGAAACCATGTCACTCATCACTGCATGCTGTACACCGTGAAAATAATGTCGACACAATGCATACTATCAATTTCCACTCCTTCCTGTCAATCTAGTGTTATGTACGTCACGTGGGATGTTTGTATTGATAACGTGCAAGTCACCTTCTTTCACTGTAGTTTCGAGACTGTCTCGAAAACTGTCCGACTTCTTACTCTCTATCTTCTTCCGTAATTCATGTACTTTGCCTATGCCTATGTGTGTACGAATAAGGATGGTATCTACTTGATTGAGGCTAACCTGAAACATTTGTTGTAATTACTAAAACCACTGTGTAAAAAATATAGTCATGCGTATGTGTTGTTGAGATAGGAAGAGTGCATGCTATTAAAGCTACGACCTGTAACTCTGTGTAAATAAACGCCGTAATTGATGTTGTAATCAGAAACCGAGTGTAACTAGTGTGTAAAACGTGTACAATATTAATAACAATCTGAGCATAGAAAGTCAAGCACCAAATTGAGTACTTAACTTTCACCCATTCGGTTTGCAAGGACACATAATTATAATTACCTCTAGAAAAGTTGGCACTGGAATGAAAGTGCATGTTGTTAGGTAAACTGGGAAGTTGCTCTTAGCTTACACGACGTATTTAAAATGTAATATGAATTTTTGCAATGAAATTTAAACTTTATTGACAAAAATATTTATGTGGGTATATAATATACATTTAGTAGCAAGGTACAGCTTGTGTAGCTTCCTTCTCTGCCTTTTCTATCGCATTGCAATTGAATCATTCGTATTGAGCCAGGCATGCCGAGTCACAATTGTGAACATGCCTTTTGTGGATGACAAATCAGAGTCTCTAATATAAACTTCTGGTGAAAGCAATGTTGCAAGGAAGAGTTTCAATTTGGAAAGACTCTGTTCCCTGAATTTTCAGAAAATTCCAAAAATGTTTACAATATTGAAACCTTTTTCCAGTCATTGCACCTCATTAGTGTTTATATAAGCGACACTGCTCTCAATATTTAAGAATCCACTATTATGATAGAAGTAACAATAATTTGACGTAACAGAAAGTGTGTTTTTTGAAGCGAATTGACTGTAGTATTGTTTGATGGGAGATTGTCAACATGTGTAACAACCTGCTAATTATTTTCATGCTTGAAATTTTCAGTTCAAATACATTTTCCGTAGTGAAAATTCTAAGAGTTCTTCGGGTACTGAGACCTCTCCGAGCAATCAATAGAGCAAAAGGACTGAAGGTATGAAAAACTAATTATCAACACGAGCCATCAACGTGCTTTGTAACGTGATTAATAAAAACCCCCGCTCATGATCTAATCTTTAATGATCCCTTTTAATTCCAGCACGTTGTGCAGTGCATGATAGTAGCTGTGAAAACCATTGGAAATATCGTCCTGGTTACCTGTTTACTCCAGTTTATGTTTGCAGTAATTGGGGTGCAGCTTTTTAAGGTACGTACGGCTTCCTTTTCAATTATATCTTGGAGAAAAATGTGAGACATATGTCAACGCTATATTCATCGGAAGTACGCAACAAAAAACCTTTGTATTTATTATGCTCCATCATCCTATGAGAAGCGTGAACTATACCTCATTGCAAATGTGAAAGTTTTGATGAAATGAAATACAGATGAATGTGAAAAGAAATTCTTTTGTTATGTTTTCAGGGAAAACTCTTTTATTGTAACGATAACTCAAAAATATCCTCAGACAGATGCCGGTGAGTAATGCAGCATCATTCTCTCAGCCACTTCAATCTCCAAAGTTTTGAAGCATAACCTCTTTGCACAATTTGTTTTTGTCTGCAGAGGAGATTACATCTATTACGATGACAATGATATCACGAAACCCGTTGTGGAGGAGCGTGAATGGAGGAACAGCGACTTTAATTTTGACGACGTTGGAAAGGCCATGCTGACGCTTTTTGCAGTTTCTACATTTGAAGGGTGGCCACAGTAAGATTCCAAGTTTATTAATTCAATGAGGCCATCGTTCTCATGCTTTACAGTTTTTCGCCTTTGCCACAACACACCATTCACTGCTTATGAGGCATTTTGATTTGCTCACGCGTTCAGCTCCTTAGTTTCCTCATGTAAAATGTAAGGAAGCGTGCTTGCATGCTTTGCAATTGTAATCCTAGAGCTTCGCACTGATTTCAACTTTTGTAACGTGTCTGCGTCGCTTTCAAATACGTACCTTTTCCAAAACGATCTTATCCCAGCTAGCGTAGTATAAGAGGTAGCGCTATACAGCTTCGTTTGGGAGAAGAACTATGTAAGAAAGTTGGCTAACAATATTATCATTATTATTATCTTTCATGCTCGTAATGGTGCAAGACGGGGAGAGCAAAAGTGTGTCTTTCTTGTGTTGGCTAATGCGGGCGACAAGCCAAGAGAGATATAGATAGATACATTGCGTTCTAAAGTGTTCATCAGCCAAAGGGACTTGGATAATTCCTTGTTTGTCAAATCTTATAAGAATACTTAGCAAACTAAGTTTTTTTATTTCTCAGTTGGTTGCTCTCAGCCTTCCAATGCTACCATATAGGGATGTCTTCCCTATTTGTTAGTGCCATCCACTGGAAACGAATTTTAGGAAAAGATTTTACAAATGGTTATGTATTTTGGCTTAAATACTGAAGAATGAGCAAGTGGATATTATATCTCTCCTTCCCTGTATGGATGTTATGCAGTCAACATTTTCAGAACTTCTTCTTACTGACTGAGTGAGCAAGCACGAGTTTTTTAGGGATGAGGAAGAACTTACCGCTAAAAACCCCATGCCACTAACTACATATTCCCATTGCAGAACCCAAAAACGTTTTGGTTCAGTTTTGTTATGTACAGCTCCATTGTACAACTGCTTTCCCTTAATTTATAGGTACTAGAAAATGCACGCGGATGAGCGAATCATAATAAAAATACAAAAAGTGAATGACTGGGAGTGCTAAAGTTGTTGGAGTTTAGAGAAAAGATGTCGATGTCGCTTAGCAATGCAAACATTCATGGAGTGAAGAAAAGACAACAGTACATGTATATTTTTTGGGAGAGAGCAATATATTTCATGATTTGTGTAACCTATGAATAATACGAATGACTTTTGTGAGCTGGTTTAGGATTACAAAAGCGGCATAGTCTTGGAAATTTTTTTGAGTGTTGGGCATCTCGCCAAAAGTATGATTACACTAAATATATCACATTGAATATGGAGCAGTGTATGATGAAGGACGATTCTAGAAAGGAAATGAGGATGGATTCAGAGCATGATGAAAATGCTTGAAGAAGATATACTTAGTTTATATGTTTGTAGTCGTTTGCTTCATGCTATGATGCTTTCTCTCGCATCTCGCTTCCTTCTTTGTCCTGCTGTTTGTACATCATGCAGGGAGTACATTATGTTGTCTTCATACAATGAGCTCTCTCTTCCATTGAATTCGGCTCTGTCGTTGCGAGATCATGCTACAAAAAATATTAATGATCATTTCTGATTCATATGCTTTGTCCGCTCAACGCCAGAGTTTTTGAAGGATAACACCAAACCAATGGTAATGATTCAAATGTTACCCTTGACCTCCACCCTCCTATTTCCACGCGCTTCTTTAGTTTGCTTTCTCAATCAACACAAAACAAGTTGGATAAAGTTTTCCTTAAAGTTTGCGCTTGCAAATAATGCTGAGTAAATAAGTGAATAAAATTGTCAGAATGTTGTCTTAGCTTTAAGGAACTGGGGCACAGCACAATAGTGTTATTATTACTTTCGTTTCTTGCTTGGCTACAGAAGTTTCTTTTTTTATTGCATAACGTTATTAGTTTTGTGGGAAGGGAATTTACCAAGATGCAATTTGTCTTTCAGGATGCTATACAAATCCATTGACTCCCATGCCGAAGATTTAGGTCCAATTTACAATCACAGGCCATTTGTTGCTGTTTACTACATCATATATATCATCATTATTGCTTTTTTTATGGTCAACATTTTCGTTGGTTTCGTTATCGTAACATTTCAAAACGAAGGGGAACAAGAGTACAAGAACTGTGAGCTTGATAAAAATCAGGTAAACCTAATTTTTTTTCGACTGCCAACTGTATTAACCTATTAGTAACACAAAATGAAAAGTAATGCAACTCATAAATGTAATTTACGTCCATAAATGAAACTCCAACCCAAACAAATCAAGTTTGTAATGTGCCTTTACATACAATACAAAATTATCAAAACCAACCCACTTGAAAATTTTCTAACAATCTAATCTTCCTTTTTACTACTACTTTCACCGTCAGTGAGCTAATAAAGACTACACTCAACTTCAAGTGAAAATATACAACTCTATTATGTTTGTTACATAAGTCGAATAGAAAATTTGTTATTCATTATTTTCATGATGGAAATCGGAAACCTCAAAATTGACAATATAATGAGATCCTTAAAATATTCTCCTGTTGCGAGAAACACCAAGGACTTAAAACAACGAAAGTTTTCTTGATGATCAAAATCAAAATTGGGAGCTAATAAGGATATTCAATGTGTAGGTTGTTTGCGTAGGTTGAGTAGTTTGAGAAATAAATTATCTGCTTTTCCGCAGCACTCAATTCAATTTAAATGGGAAGAGAAAGCAAATACTTGATTGTTTTCTAACGAATAGTATTATGCCTGGTGAAAATAAATTATTGGAAAGTAGCCTACTTTGTACGATACTTTATGTGCATCTATGTTTACCAAAATTGAGAGTGAGCGCGTTCCAAGTATTTGTTGAGTTGAGAGGGCTTCAGCAATTTTCAAGTGGTTCATCTTATCCACAATGGGGTTTTAGGGGGATGGGATGAGAAGCAAGATGAGTGCCATGAAATTAGTTCATGTGTTTAGAAAGAATGATATACACAAGTTGTAAATCCATAATCAGTAGACTGTTTGAATCTACTTATAGTGAAATATTGGAGCATCATGTTGGTGTACTGAGGGTACCTAGACAAAAAAATTACTGATAGCTTTATAAAGACTTTTCCCTTTTTCAGAGAAACTGCATCGAGTTTGCTCTGAAGGCAAAGCCTGTCCGCCGATACATTCCGAAAAATCGACTTCAGTATAAGGTCTGGTGGCTAGTGACCTCTCAGCCGTTTGAGTATGTAATATTTATCCTAATCCTCATCAACACCGTCACGCTGGCTATGAAGTTCCATGGACAGCCGGAGGGGTATACTTACGCGCTTGACATACTCAACATGATATTCACTGCCATTTTTGCTCTCGAGTTTGTGCTCAAATTGGCCGCGTTTAGGTTTAAGGTGAGCCCGATTTTTTATTAATGCATCGCTTTAAAAAGATTAGTGTAGCCAATTTCCTGTCTGAATACTGAGTAGCCAAATTGACATACCTTGTGTAAAAGTGGATCATTCATGGGGGCTCCCCAAAAAAAAGAAAAGAGAGCTCCTGGCATTCCGTGGCGATCGATCTATCTTCTTGCTATATTGAGCTATGTATGTATTCTTACAGAATTACTTTGGTGATGCATGGAACGTGTTCGACTTCATAATCGTTCTTGGAAGCTTCATCGACATAGTATACTCTGAAGTTAACGTAAGTATTCCATTACACAAGGAACCCAACTTATGATACCCATAATTTTATAATAATGGCACACAACTTTCCCTCCTATATGAAAAGGGGTGAAAGTACGTTGTATTTAAGGAAAAAGTTCACCGACGAATTGTATTATCTTGAGCATCTAAAGTGTGGTTTTTTGAAATAGTGCTATATAAAATTTTGATCAATTTTCAGCCCTCGGGAAAGAACATTTCCATTTCTATCAACTTCTTCCGGCTGTTCCGTGTAATGCGACTTGTGAAACTGCTCAGTAAAGGGGAAGGAATTCGAACTCTTTTGTGGACTTTTATCAAATCCTTCCAGGCGCTTCCATACGTTGCACTTTTGATTGTTATGCTATTTTTCATCTTTGCCGTCATTGGGATGCAGGTAGCAAATCATTTAAAACATCCTTTATCTTTTTATGAGTATCGACCCAATTTGTGTGACAATTTGCATGAAATTTAAAACTTTCTCCTGCTTTATTATTAATGCGATAAAACCGGGCTTGTTGAACAGGTCTTTGGGAAAATTCCACTGAATTCTGACACTGAGATTAATAGGAACAACAACTTCCAAACGTTTCCTCAGGCAGTGTTGGTCCTTTTCCGATCTGCAACAGGTAATTGGTTTGCTTTCTTTGACCATGCAACCATGGTTAATACAGGAAATAATCAATTTTGTGAGCCAATTTGGAGAGCGCATCCTGGCATTCTAGCTTTTAGAGAGGAGTAATTCAAGACTACAGAACTGAGCTCTTTTTTAATATTATTAGGGGAAGCCTGGCAAGAAATCATGATTGCTTGCCAATACAAAGAGGATGGAAATTGTACATCTGCAGAATGTGGATCAGATTTTACCTTTCCGTTTTTTATATCCTTTTACTTTCTCTGTTCATTCCTGGTAAACTAGTTTAACTTGAATCATGTATTATGCAATATACCATAGCAAATGGTGAAATGTCTGTGATTTATTTTGCAGATTATTAACTTGTTTGTTGCTGTCATTATGGACAACTTTGATTATCTAACAAGAGACTGGTCCATACTTGGTCCTCATCATTTGGACGAGTTTGTTAGACTATGGTCAGAATATGATCCGGATGCGAAAGGTCGTATAAAGCATTTAGATGTAGTGACTTTACTCCGAAAGATATCACCACCTTTGGGCTTTGGTAAACTTTGCCCTCACAGGGTAGCATGCAAGGTAAGACGATGCTTTTAAATAGCTTTCGTAATATGTACTACAATAAATTGTAAGCATTGAGTTAAAGTACAGCAACACATTCCCATTGCAGCGACTAGTTTCCATGAACATGCCGTTAAATAGTGACGGCACCGTGATGTTCAACGCCACTTTGTTTGCGGTTGTTCGAACATCCCTCAGAATAAAAACTGATGGTAATATTGACGAGGCAAATGCCGAGCTAAGAGCTGTGATTAAAAAGATATGGAAACGAACTAGTCCCAAGCTTCTCGACCAAGTTGTTCCTCCACCTGGTGGTAAACTTGTAAAATTAAATGTATAAAATTTGGCTTCACAATGATTCACGTTTTCTGATCTGGGATGCTTTGCTGTTATTTCTCAGTGGATGATGAAGTTACTGTTGGGAAGTTTTATGCCACGTTCCTTATTCAAGATTATTTTAGAAGGTTCAAGAAGAGAAAGGCTGAGTTGAACAAAGGACCGGGAGATAAAGAAACTCAAAATGCAGTAACGCTGCAAGTGCGTTCAAATAAAATTTTTACTAATAAATTTTGTTAATAAAAATTATCTTTGACGGGTTTTCAATGCATTATTTTTAAAATACAAAAGGCTGGTCTTCGCACTCTTCATGATGCTGGGCCAGAATTAAAACGGGCGGTGTCTGGTGATTTAGAAGAGTTGGTTAACACAGATCCAGAACCAATGCATAGGGTATTTGAGCCAATATTATAGTGCATTTGTGTACCAAACTAATAACTAACTTATTTGCCAACAAAGACATTTATCGTGTTCTTCCTTAACTGATGTTTCAGAGAAACCATTCCCTTTTCGGGACAATGTGGTCCTCAATACGAAGAAAACACGGGCAGCTAACGAGAGCCAAGTCCGTTCAAGAGAATTCCAAGGTTGAGTTTTTTGCTCACATGCATAGTGTGAGGAGTAGAACAATGATTTAAATAGCATACAAACCCATGAACAAGAAATTATGTAATATTTCTTCTTACTCATTCTCATGTTTTAGGTTCCTTCCATATTTGAAGTAGCAAATCACATAGGACCTTCATCCAAATTGAGCGCTTCTATAATGAATGAAAGGTTTGGTTTGAACTATAGCCCTAGTGTAAGGTAAAGTATTACAAATAATTTCATACAAAAATCATTTGGTATATAAAGGAAACATAGAAATGAAGACGGAGATGACATACCACTTCGCCCCCTGCGTGTTCCTTCATTACCTCAAGTCTCATATCTCGAGACATCAACTACCATACATGGACATTCCTTATCAGAGTATGAAACACAATTTTTCTCTTTTCTCTTACAAAATACTCAACTTATTTGTCATTGTGAACATATTAAATTTTGACAACCCGTATTGATATTGATGTTCTCAAGTCGTAGTCGCGTACGTACACGGTGTTTGTGTATCTAGTTTTTTAGAAACCATTCTGAGTACACTTCTTCGTGTCATCTATCTTTGTACTTGTATTTTATACTATTTTCTGGGAATCATTTGACTGGTTCTCCCCAGCTCGATGTCGTCACTTAAACCCGCACTACTTCAGTAAATAGTTAGTAAACGTGTAGGAGAGATAAATTAGTGTTTGTGAACCCGCTTCGTTGGTTACGAAGGGCTACATATTTCCTCCCTAACTGCTTTCAATGTTAGCTCAAGTCGTAGTTTGTTGGTGTACAACAGTATTCAATGCATCGAGTTTTCAGACATCGTATGTACTCTCGTAATCCTAAAAATATAGGTTTGAAAACGTCTTTAATTTTGTGATAGGAGAGAGACCCCTCCTGATAGGCGAGTCACGAGATTCCGATCCCGTGATCTTAATGCTGGTAAGATGAATGTCGAATGAGGGTCATTTGAGTGGGTTGTTCTTTTTTAATCTAACGATGTGAGACATTAATATGATCTAAACAATTACGAGTGTTGGTTTTACGTGTTAGTTCTAAACGAACAAGTATTCATGGGTTGAAATTTTTAATTTTGCTGGCTACGTTTTCTATCTTAAGGCTTAGAGAAAGTTTGATGACTTACGTGCATGAAATAATCATGAATAACTGTGTAATATGTGTGCTTTTTCATAGCTCAAACTTAGGAGTGGATTGTCATCTATGGCGTCCCTTCTTAGGCGCCCCTTCATTGACAATAGCGGAAGGACTGCATTCCGCAAATGTGCAGGCTTTGGCTTTAGCCGGTCTCACTAATGTTTTTAATTTTGGCACGGTGGCTCGACCCAAACTAACTTTCCCTAATAATGTTGGTCAGTCGGCCAGTGCAGATGAACTGACACCGAAGAGAGGTTTGGTAACCAGATACTAAACAATTAAGCGTACGACAGCACATGTCTTTTCACTTTTTCACTCTTTTTAACTTCTCTGGCTTTAGTGACATTTAGTGCAGATTCAAATCTAGTTTACTGAATCTTAGCAGCACTGCAGAGTAAAACCTTAGGTTTTTTACTTCTAGAATTATATACAACACTTCATCATATGTCCTTAAGTATAAATAGAATAGTTTTCTCTCCACATAAAAACAATTTTATACAATTTCTTACAAGTAATCTATTTTATGCATAATAACATTTTGAGAAGGTCTCATAGGACTCACTCAACCTTTCAACCACATTTTACTTGTAAAGTTTGCCACTGTGCGTGGTGCTTATCTTCTTGATTGTTGAACTTTCAAAAACATACATGTCTTACTTTATAGATTCACACCCACTTTTCACACACATTTCTGTCATGTCTACTTGGATACATCCTTATTTGTTTTCTTGGTTTTTATTTGACTGTGCATGCATACATGTGATAATAAGTATCTTAATAAAATGTGGTAAAGCAATAAAAAAGTATTTAAATAAATAAACATAAATATATTTATAACCCAGGAATTTTATATTACGTTGCTAATTTGGTTGTCTATCGCTTTGTTTTTTGTACGATATTGCTATGACTGTTGTGTATCTGCTGCAATGTTCGTTTCTCAAGTTTTCTCTTGTCAATTCGCTTTTGCTGAAAACGTCAACTGCAGCAAGGCCCAAAATTTTTAATAAATGCTTCCTTTTACAGTTTACGAAAAGACTATGTTTAATGGAGGACTAGGAGAGGATATTGGGAAGTCCCTTCGAGCTCCTGACAGCAGGGCTTTTTCACTTCCTGGAGTAATTGGCTCAGCAGAAAGCCTCGTACTTCGGGTACGCTAGTTAAAAAAATTGTGTCATGAAAACAAAGCATCGATTGAGCTGGCCATTTGTGTGTCCAAAGTTACCTCTCATTTTTATTAAATACGTTCAGGTACTGACTCAACAAGGTTTGGGAAAATACTGCAATGATCCCGAATTCGTAAAATACACATCACGTGAAATGCAAGAAGCTTTGGAAATGACGGAGGAGGAAATGGATAGAGCAGCTCATCGTATCCTAATGCAAGAGAGAGTAGAAGGAGTGCGCATCCTGTCTTTCGCAGACCTGCAAAAAGCTCTCGAAGAAGACCAAGCAATGGCCGAAGATTTTGAGCCAAATGATGAAGTAATCGACATGAACGAGGAGGAGGACGTTGTTGATGTCGATGATGAAGCGGTAGAAGTCGATGATGAAGATATGGGTGAAATAGATGACGACATAGACCTGGAGGAAAGAGAGTATGAAGATGATATTGAAAATGTAAATGACGCAACACCAGAATGAACCCTTTTTCATCGTCCTATTTAAAGCTTATGAACATATTTACTTTTCATACACATTATATCTCTAACTTATGATAAAACAATGTGTAGCTGTATATCATACTAGTCATAGGCTTTATTGACTATTTATATATTGTATATATCAGTCTGGAAGAAGCTTACGTTTACAATTTCTATATTTCTTCTAGTCAATAGTCAGTAACCGAAATAAAATGACATTTTATTATCTACTACTTAATCTAGGATTTTGTAAAACCAAATTTGTACCAATTTTCACAATGGTTGTTCAGTAAATAAGGTGAGTGGGCGTGTGATTTGTGATAGAGCGAATTGATGTTTTTATATGGTGCTTGCAAAACCAACGTATATATATTCGTGAGTAAGCTACACTGAATATCTACTCATGCTCACTTTTTCTAAATTAATTCGAGTCTGATTGAGTATGTGTGACACAAGTTAGCGTATTAGTATGGAAGCGAAGTTTGGGGGAGTTGAAAGCAGAGTAATTCTGCATAATTCATTTTAACATTTCTCTTCGAGCATGAAGCAATAATTGTTTCAAGCCATTACGAAAGTATTTGAGCATGTATTATTATAAACTCTGCTTAACTTAATGTCTATTTTCAATTATGTACTAGTTCAATAATATGTGGTGACTACGTGTCTAATTTAAGGTTGGAAGGTGGAGCAACGGGTTGAAATTAATTACCTTGAAACTTTGTAGTTTTATGAGCAGGAATGTTTGTAACTCTTGCTAGGGGAGACGCAGTTGTATTTACATGTTTACACTGCAATATAAATACAATTCTCGGACCGTAAACTTAACGTTGAGCGCCTTAAAACGTGCGGGGCTTTCGATTCTTCTGTAAAAAAAATTTAAACGGTATTCTTATGTGGAGTATTTGGGTATCGAGAGACAAAATCATGTTGTTTCTTGTCCTAAATTATTATGTGTCCTGACTAAGGTGTAAGTTTCCTCACAATTTCACTTGAGATTTGTAAAAGACCACCTAATGTATCAATTTGAAGATTACAAAAAATATTTTTAAAATCATCAATGTTCAGCAGCAAGTCAAACTGTAATCGTCTTTCCCGATCTTGTTTAGTTTAGTGTAATTAGAGACAGGCTTGAATCTCTCAAGCAAGTCTCCAATTATTATACTAGTCTTTTAGGATAAGCCAGAGAGACTCAGACTTTCGCCTTTTTTCGTACACTTTGTAATTAATTACGTTGTGTATACTCATGTTCTCATGTGAATGGCATAAGCAAATTTCTAATTGTCAGAATTTTCCTGCTAATTCTCAGGACTACACTATACTTTCTTCTGGCAATTTACTACTAAAGGTTCGAAATCAAACCTCATGCGTACGTAAATTTAACTATAGGTAAACTGACCTTACAGTGTAAAGTTTTTACACTTACCATAAAACTATAAAACACAAATTTGTCTATAGTGTAAGTCTACAGTTATGATAATTGACAAAGTCAAACAGAACTAGTCGGTATAATTAAGGTTAGTAAAGTTCTAAATATGACACATTTACACCAACACATTATTTGATATGAAGTATGTACTTGAATAAAAAAACAAAGAAAATATAATTTATGAATATGTACTGTCCTTGGAACCTGCACTGCTCAAACTGTATGAATTAATTGTAATGGCCAATTATGCCAACTGATATGAGTAAGCGTTATATGCACAGCATATAATCTAATTAATGTTCATCTCTATTATTCTCTCCTATATCAATTATTGGTCTATTGTATTTCAAAGTGTAAAGAAAACTTGTGCCTCCGAAATTATACATGATATATTTAATTGTGTACATTATGTCTAGGTATTACTAAAAATATAAACGCTTCTAATGCCAAACTTTCTCCCAACGACTGTAACCTCCCCTTTACCCTAGATTAGTTTAGGAATTCTATAATACTTAATGCTGCAGTGGGAACAGCATACTCAAGTGATTATACTTTATAATAGTGTACGAAATACGAATGCAGTTGCGGTTTTTTCGAAAATTAACAAAGAATTCATATTGTGATGTTGGATGTTTACAATGTGTGTGAAATTATTTTTCACCCTGCATCCAACCCTGGTTTATCATGATGAAAATAAATGCTGCGTGCCCCGTATAAGTGTAATTTGTATCAATTGGATGCCCCTCTACCGGTCGTGTCTCTATGTTTTTGAATATCCTAAAAAATGCTAGAAAATACTTGGATAGACGTATAAAATTTTATATCTGAAAACTACCATTAGTTTTATTATAAAAGAGTAACCGTAATATATTATATATGTAAAATAGTTGAAAGGGATATTTGACAATAATGAAATTTATGATAATAAAGTACACTGAAACATTAAGAATTGTCTCGTCGGATGGTTCATTACTAAATGTGGCATTAAACTCTGCAAACAGCGTGTTTGAAAGCAGTGCCTGTGCTGGTCCAAGTCCGGCCTAGCACCAACACATTGCAAAAATAACGATTTTTTAGGAGTTCATAATTAATCATGTATAAATTCTTACGCATCTGTGTTTTCAGATGCGAACTCATTAATTACCGAGTCAAATAGTGTTTACATAGTTGACTAAATCATTTTTTATTAATAGGATGTTGTTTAATTTTTGTATTGGGTCTCAGATTGATTTTTAAAATCTTTAGCTTTGAGAAATATCTTTTTTAGACGCCTGCAAAGAATCTTTCTAACCTTTTCAAGGTTATGAATTGGCTATCGTACTTATTATATATATTCTCAATCTTGAAAATTTGAAATCGAACGGTTTGATAAAAATGAATGAAAACAAATGGCCTTTAAGAAATGCATTTGTGTCGTATTTCAAAACAATCATACAATTAAAAATTGGCATAATAACGTACCAACGTTTTTACCGAATTTACCACATGTTACTACAAAAAATTACTACATATAAACTTATACCACTTGTGTGAATATTTAGCAAGCAGTTTTACTAAATTTTATCACTTTTTACCTAACTCTTGCACTTCTTTTTTCCAACAAATTATTAGTCGAAACATATAATAGAATGGTAAATTGACAATTTTAGAGAAAAATTCCATGTAATTTGTCATCTATTTGACCGTAATCGTTAAACCCATGGCCTTCAGGGATGTAACAATTGTCTGAGAATAGAATATTCTTTGTATATATGCATGAGCACAGGAACCGGGACTACTAAAGGCACGACACGCTCCAGATTTCTGAATGTCAATTAGTAAACCCGATAAAAACTTTTTAAAACCATGGGTATTGCTTATAATATACTTATCTTGTGCATCTGGTACCCCAAGGAAAATAGTTTCTGCGCCTACGTGTGTGTGTGTATGCAGTGGAATAAATTCACATTATTTCTTTTCTTCCGGTGCGTTTATGGTGGTCTTAAAATTAAACATGTCATACACATTTATTCGGCACTGCACATTATGCCTACAAACATGCAAGTCAAGTCTACACAAACAGAGGCCATCCGTACCTCAGTCCGGCCTGTTGCATGTCTTGGCACGTCCGGCCTTTTTTAGTCGTGTAATTTTTAAAGTGCGACGTTTTTTAATACAAAAGTAATTTTTAAGACAAAAATCGATTTATGAAAGGAAAATTCTGAAACGTTTTAAAGAAATTTACAAAAAAAAACTACAAAAGTGTACATAATAATTCGAATCAAGCACAACCTTTCTTTAGATAGATACTTTTTACATTCTAACAGGCCGTACCTGCCGCGAAAATTTTTTTGAATTCGGGTTTTGTATAAATTTTATTATAATTCAATAAATTCCTTTCACATTCGGCCGTGGTACGGCCTATTTTTTCCAGGCTGCGGATACGGCCTGTCAGTCATGCGACACCTTGCTACACTGTAGGATAGGCCCTGTTCCAGTATAACAATTGAGGTTTTCATTAATCCGGACCTGACGGCAGACACATAACCTTTTTCCTGCTTCACACTTATATTTTTGCTGTGTTTAAAAATATGTTTCTTTTCTCGTTTAAACAAACTTAAGTCTAAGGCTTACATCGCCAATAATATGCTTCATCTTTCCATCATTTACGTTCAGCTTAATATTTTCTAAACTCGAATGCACCACTTCTTTCCATCGGGTTTGCCGGGTTTATTAAACTTACACATAAACTTTCGACAATAGATTTGATTTCAATATTCGTTTTTGATACTGGTTTTCATGTTTTATGGACGGGAGTTTCTAAATCTTTGAATTTATGTCCAATCAAAAATTCAATTAAAATTTCGTGTAGTAATGACAAGTTGCTAGTGTATTAATAAACTTATGTGCTTACTTAACTTTCTAACGGAAACCCATGACATACGAAAAAACAAACAAACTTTTCTTCCTTAGATTTAACGATAAATTTCTTTATTTTGCGTGCACAACATTTGTGAATATTTGAACGTACTACATGACAAACCGTTTCATGCCTGTGCAATTGTTAATATTTACTTACATTTTGTAACTGTAGTGGCATTAACCTAACCCGTTGCATGTTTCCAAGTGATGCATTATACATTAAATAACGGTTTCGTACTGATATTTAAATTAAGTTAAAATCTAACTTGACACAAAAGTTTTAAAACTAATTTTATAATACATTATATATTAAAAGAACTATTGAAGTAAATTGAGTTCTTGGAAAAATACAATTTGTAGACTAAAAAATACCAATTATTTCCAGCTTAATAAAGTATTTACGCTTCCATTGATTTTCCAAAAACACGATTAAGGTTGAACTAAAAGAATAGCATTTGTCAGGTTATTGACAATGTGATTAAAGTACGTCATTATTGTGCCCTCCTTAAACTCAAAAAATCGTCCGCACGTGAATCGAATGCTATGATGATACTTCAGTCTTGGATTGAATCGTCGTTTTGCTTTCAAAAATGCCTTTGTATTTGTTGTAATCATGGCAGCAGCCTTTAAAGAACCAAGGTGAGTCCCACAAAAAATATCGAAAGGCCGAGAAACACAAAGGTGAAAACCGGATTCAAAACTCCAACTAGCATGATCGTCGCCCATAAAACTAAAATGGTCATAAAATGTCCCACAAAAACTGAAAGCAACGCCACCGAGCTAATTAGATCCGAAGCAACCGTGAAAAATACACGCATCTGAAGATAAATCCGAAAGGTATGAAAATTTGACTGAATTTTTGGTAGTTTATCTAACAAACTGTGTAAAGCAGTTACACTCAACAGGCTAAAGAACATTCCGTGAATTCCCACACGTATAAATTCCACAACACAGAAAAATAAAAGAATGTAGCGTACAACTGGAACTACGACAACTATTTCCATATTGCGGTAATGTGGATCAGGTAGAATTTCTTCAGCCACATAATAAAACGGATCGGCGTGGGAATACATGATAATTAGTACTCCTAGTGGGCCGCCAAATGGTGTGAAAAGTATTGCCGAAATGAGAAGTAATCCGACATAATCATTTGGAGTTGTTGTGGTTATTTTGCGAACATATTTAAAGAGTGCACTGCATCTTTGCTCTAGATGAAAAATTTCGTTAAAAAGAGTTAAAATTAGGGGACAACGAACCAGCACAAATAAAGAAAATACTTCCAAACATCCCATTGCAGTTCCGAATTCTAACATTAATAAAGTTTCCAGCTGCAATTTGTGACTACCAGTACGAAAACCGAGAAAATGTGTAGTAAGGACGTAAAAGCTGAAACCTAGTCCAAGAAATGTGGTAATGACAATAATTGAAAATAAAAATGGAATTAGTTTCCAGCTCCACTTTGCTTGTACTATCCGAAAAACAGAGAAAACGTCGTCAATATGGTGCTGAAAAATGTGAGGATAGAGGTAGAAAAATGCACGTTTGTTCAGAGTTACTGCTATGCGGACTAAGGGCGTTAGCACAGAGTTTTCGCTATTATCTGACATGTTGAATATTGCTTGGAAAATTTGAAGATGGACGCTCGGTGGTAGCTAAATTTGGAATGAAATTAAATGTAAACCCCCGTCAGGATTTCAGCAACTTCTTGTTCGGTTTAAAATGCTCATGTTTTGCTTGACTTACTTCTTATTTTCTGAATTTTATATGAAGTAGTTTAATTCGTTTTTGCAGTGTAAGGATTTAAAAAAACAATTTATCAGTCACTATGTTTGTCTGTCAGTTAATCGTTTGCATGCATAGCCTCAGCTGATGAGGGTTTAAAAATGTGAAGTGCGCAAATTAAAAATGTATTCCAATTTTAGCCAACGAAATTGTTTAGGAGCCTTATTATTATTATTATTGGATTATTATTGGATTTATTGCAGACTTCAACAGTTACACATACATACATGTTACATGAAATCCATATGTATACATATTAGGTTCATTTTGTATATTTGTCACTTCAGCACTGTCTGTAACTCCTAGTCAGCTACTCACTTGCATCTGCTTTAATTAAAATCAATTTTTTGGTGGTTTTTCTGTTTAAAATAGCATGTATATTTTAATAAAGACCATGTTTCTTTAATTATTTATTATAACTTGGGCTTGTTCTTCTTTATGCCTGCTATGTTCTTTATGATAGCTTTATGTCCAGCACGTCTTCGTAGACAACTGTATAAATTGTGTTGCAAATTGAAGTCTTCCTCGTCAAATGGAAAACATACTTCAATTAAAGTTTTAATAGGGTTTGTTATTTCTAGTCACATCGTGAGCATTTTATCACAGGCAAAAAGTTTTTAAAACTACAATTGTTGCAATTTTGAAACTGCAAAAGTCAACGTTTGAATCGAACGTTCAACCTAAGTTTTATGAAAACTGTGGTCTCTGGAACCAGGATTCGATTTGTACTGCCAAGAAATACTAAATTTTAAAATTTAATTTTTGAAGTTTAAAAACCTGTACTTCAAATTTTCCTGACAACATCCAAAAAACTGAAAAAGGCAGAACGAATTTCGAAATAAAAAATTATTGTGACCAGTTTTTTTGCCAACTGACGGATGCACACTGCGACGAAACCTGCGAAAGCGTGGGTGAAGCTGATGAATTCACTACAGTTTCCAATACATGAACCTGATGCTGTTGGCAAATGTGTGCGTTTTTGTCAATTCTAGGTTTCAATGCCTGTGTACGTCAATAGAATGCAACTGGTAAGGAAAATTTCTTTTAACTGCTCGCAAATCTTCGTGATTTGATGAGCCATCACCATACGAAATACTTGTTTCATGATAATCATGATAATGAATGATACTCTACTCAGTAAATTACTAAATAGTTCTGAGTAGGTCATTGATGGAATGGCTTAACATTACGAAGATGAAAAGCAACATATTTAGCAGACGATTAGAGTATGAGTGAAAGCAATTTTTGACAAAACCGATTGAAATTTGGCGAAGCAGAATAGGAGTCATTGAAGCGTATGTAATTATACTAAAATTGAAGCAATATTTAGTTTGCACATTCCTCAACAGTTAAATTAAAACAAGTAATTTATCGTATTTTTTAAACAGAAGCTAATGCACAAATAAATCATGCGGCAAGAATTCCTCGAGAAGGGTCAGGATTGCTGACGATAAATAATAGTAAAGTGCTACATTGCATGCTTTTTTTCCAGCTGTGATCGAGTGATGGTGTTACCGTAATTGAATGAAAAACTTTTTTTACAGGAAAGATATTTGTTTATGTTAAAAGTACCATTCTGTTGAGAAAGTTTAATACCGGCTCCATAAAAAAGGACGTGTTTTTATAAACGCAAGTAACTTCTTTGGGCATAATAAAATATAAACAAAACTACAAGGTGCATCTTCACAAACATCGAAAACTTTTAAAAAAAACGACTCAGTGTGATTTCGTACTCATATGTATTTACACATGAAATTTTAATAAAAATTGCAAACAAATATCGTTGTCGTACATTTGATACATTCTGACACGTCTAATTGTAATACGGGGGTGGAACTTCCTTTTGTTGTACAACTTGGAGATTCTGATTTTTAAGATATGTAACTGTTACATAGGCAGGTGAACTATCCGTCCAAATAAGTACATCCAATTCCACAATGCGTGTGGAGACAAATATCATTTCCAAAAATTCGAATAGCGTCCACATCAAGCAATTAAGAATCACTTTGGAATCAAGTTTCCCTTTCATTTGTTTTGCAAGTGTGCAAAATACAAAGACAACATTTCTAATAAGTGGAAAACTTTCTCCCCAGCCACATCTGTAAACAATTTGCTGTTCACTCGTTTTGTTCCTGAAAGAAAAAAATCCAACTCTTTCATAACACAAATTGAATCCGTTATTCCTTGAATTGAGTAACCCTTTTACCTCATTTATCACAATGTTTGTATTCTTGTCTGATTTAGATGACATAATTTATCAAACTATAAGAAAACAACCTGAATGTAATAAATTTAAATACGTGTAAAAACAAGGGTTGAACGAACGTATGTGGGCATACGTTAAAAACAGAAATTATGTTGAAACGAGATAACGTCATAAATAAAGCAGAAAAATGCATTTCCTATTACTTGTTTTGATATATGTAATCTTAGCTGGACAAAAGCACTCCCAGTTTTTTGATGAATGAATTGCCGCTTTCATCCTTCCACGGGTTTTTTATGTAATTGAGTAGCAGCGTGTTCAGGGAGCTCGTTTGCGTGGAGCATATGTCCCACGGTTTTTGAGTTATGATTATGATTGCTTTCATTTAACTCACTTTGTATGTGGTCTCCGTTCATTATTCAATGTAATTTTTTGATTAAAATGACGTGTTGCAAGAGAAAACATTTGCATGAACAAGATAATAAATAAACATTTTAAATCCTCTTTTATGTACATGGCAGTCCTTTTTAATCTCGTTACAGTTTGGCAAATGTCATTATCACATCTGGTGAATCACTAAACACATCCTTCTGGATTTGTGGTATGAAAATGGATCAACGCATTCCCAATTTTTAAGAAATAGATAGAACTTTTCGTTATTCGATATGCGCTTTGAGCAACCTAGTATCTTCATTACATCAGTGGAGATTACTGTGTGAAGATTATTTACATGATCTCATTAATATAATCTTGTTTGAGGTCACCTTTCAATGAATAAAATCGCTAAATTTCTGTTAAATACATCGGAACTGTCCGATTACATGCAGAATCTTTAGGATGTCAAATGGTTCGATCCCAAAACGTACTTTATAATGCAGAAAACCTTTCATTTTTAATTTGATGCTACATCAAAAATTGAAATGAAGTGTTTTTAATCATACATTGACTGCGTATTTGGAAGAGAAAAAAACTTCAAGGCATCCATTCATCAATCATATTTAATATTCAAATATAATTAAAGGATGCTATTTGCCATTGGATTGACAAACTGACCCTGATTGTTGGATCCGATTGTAGTTGTTGTGGGGATCTATGGATGATGTTGTGGATAAAAGGGTTGGAGTTGAGATTGGGTTTGCCCTGAAGTAGAGTGAATGTCTCCATTCCCCATTTTCCCATTTTGATCATGTCACTCACTCTATTCCTGCAAAAAGTATGAGACCACCAACATCTCATAAATTTTATAGATGAGATCAATCAAACTAGCGCCAGCCATGTAGGCTTTGAACTTCCCGTCACTGAAATCTGTAATAATGCCGATGATTTGAATGATGAGAAGGGCGTAGGTTATTTTCATCCAAAATTTGCAGCTTTGATAGTTTGCCTGTAAAATAATAAAAAATGTGACACATTAAATAACAAAACATTGCGATTTTTTAGTAGAAACGTCATTCACATTTTTTCCTCCGGAGTAGAGCTTAAAAGCAATCAATATCTGAATAATGGAGCCAAACAAATAAATGACTACCAGAAAAATGGCAAAACCTTGTGCAGCTTCTGTTGGTATCGTCGCGATTAAAACAAATTTAAATTAAATAACTCGTTATGGAATGATTATGAAATATTTAAAATACTCATTATCCTAGACAGTTTGTTCAAGATTGTATGCGGCCGCTCCAAACTGCCAGAGCCATTGATAAGTCGCAGGAAAAAAATTTAAATTCTGATAAATTACGGACAAATTCGTTTTTTAAAAAACGAATATTCCCAAAAATCAGTTTCACAGTTTACTTGAGTATGAGGATGGACAGTGTTTAACTGATGCATTGAGAAAATATTGTAGAATTATCTTACTTATATTGTAACAGGATGGCAGTCGATACGTAGGCGTGTATTTCATAGCAATTAAAGGAACATTTCAAGGGTTACTTATATTGTACTTGGAATTTTCTTCATGGTGTACTCGAAATTTGGATGTGAAAAGATGATGCCTAGGTTGTCCGGATGTTTATTTGATATGCTTCCAAGAAGAGATAAGTTGCTGCTGCTCAACCCTCAACATCCAATCAAGCGTTCAAGTGCAAGCATGTTATTTTGCGTATACAACTTGGCTATCGTTTTTCTAAGTTAATCTGTTACAAGATGAACTCAATCGTTCTCATTAGAAAATTAAGATATTTCAGTTGACAAATTCGTTTTAAACGTGCAGTTGAGTTTTTTTAATTGAATATTCGCAATAATTTATATTTTTTTGAAATTATTTGTACATCGGATTCTCATCAATAAACTCTGTCTGATATGGGGCATTGTGGAGTTTTGCGACCTAAAGTGTGTTCGTAGGTGGCATATGTGCTCGTTAAGTGATTTTTGCAATCACCAATAGTTCCCATCCAATTAACGGCATCAAGTTTGAGCAGGAACGAAATTGTATAATATGTTCACATATATTGAATTAAGTCTAAATAAATTTTCTCAATAATGATCTTATGTCTATTTAATAAAAATTTATAATAATGCTTACAAATTGTTTAGAGAGAGTGAACATTGTACTGGTTTTTTAGAGAAGGCAGTAAAACCACTAAAAAAGGATGGTCCTTTCTTTTTGACGTTTCTCCATCCATCGTTTCAGAAATTTAAAAACGGAGCTTAATACAAATTCCCTGAGAAAGTAACTGAATACGGATAATTAACCAATTTATTTTAAACCAATACTAAGGTTGAAATAAAACTGATTTTCAATGAATACGTGCATAAATTTCATATATTAGGCCAAAATAGGAGGGTGGAGGAGCATCATTCATCCATTGGCAGCACCCCTGGAAATTATTCTGATTTTTGGAGTCAGTGACGGTTGCATAATCAGGAAGCTTGCGTTTGAAAATTACTGAAAAATATATCCCGATGTTAAGTTTAGTGAACGGTAGTAGGGACAGGAACTCTTCGTACCGTACAGAGTAACTGAAAACATATCTTGGTTGTCGTTTGCGGGCTAGCTTCCACCTCGCAAGAAGTTTTAAGCTCTGTAACTTTTTTGAAACAATTAAAACTGCGATTATTTGAAAATAGTCTTCAATTAGGAAAACGTAAAAAGGCAAGGTATCAAAACGACCAATGGAAATCATAATACATAGGATAAGAAAGTTGACTAATAAAGTAAATGCTAGAATACGAAGGTTTTCTACATACACGCCCACCTTTGTAACATCCAGCTGCAAATATTTTCGTCTCCATTAGTCCAAACTAAACCAAATATTTTTAATAGGAACTTTAAACGTTTTTCTTGCTAACCTTAAAAATGGTATAAATAACCAGCTTTGTTAACCCAATAAGATGCATAATTAACAGAAACACATTGACACCAACAATTCCTGCAAAAATCTCTCAAAGTGTTATCATTGTAAAAATTAAGTTTCTACGATCTTCAATTAGCCCTTAGGTATTTTATATTACCACACAAAAAGGCGTAGACACTCGGACCTCTTGATGTCCCAGCTGAACGTCCCGCACGCAAGAACACAATTATATTTACTATAGCTCAGAATCTGTAGAAAGAATTTCAATTTTTACAAATTAATCCTGTGTTCAAATTGTTCAGAATTCGTTACAATAATAGTTGAATTTTTATACCCAGTCCATAAATACAACCCATGCAACAAACTTCTTGTAATTCGTGTAAAGGCACCTATTAAAAATCATTTTGGGAACCAGGAAAAAATATTTGTGTAGTATTCAAGTTCAACTTTCTCAAATATACATTGCTTACAAATGAAACGCTGCAACATTTACTTCGGATTGAAATGAGACGCTGCCATCTTACACAGTACGCTTGAAGGGCTTTCTGGTCTTACTTAGTTAAAGCAAAATAATTGCAAAGCTGATGATGTGGTTTCTCTTCGTACAGAACCTACAAATTTCATAATGAATGAAGCCTTGGAGCTGGCTATGTGAAACACTTCACTTGCAAAAAGTAAAGCAATAACCACAACACATCCTGTAAATATGATGTATGAAGAAAAATTTGTTTAACACATGTGGCTCTATCAATACTTATAATTCATACATTCATAAATACATCGCCAATATTTACATTGAGTGCTGACGTGACGTGGGAATTTCATTATTTAGCGCAAAAATTGTGTAAACTGACAAAATAAAAACAACTGCATACTAATATGTTCTGCAGTTGATAAACCGTTCCAAATTTTTCATTTCAGGCTGTAATTAGAGAAACAAAAAATGATTTCGCCCCCAGGTGGGCTTGAACCACCAACCTTTCGGTTAACAGCCGAACGCGCTAACCAATTGCGCCACGGAGGCTTCGACTTACTTAATGACCATCCAGTACTTGGAATGGCTGAACTCAAGCTCTGGTCAAGAGCTGCCCAATATTAAAATGCAATTAGGCACATTGCAACCAACAAGGATTTGACATAATTGTGTTCATCATACTCATTTTGCGATAAGCAATCAGTCTTCGCTGTAAACGTTGGAGCGGATGAGGAAAACTTTAATATGATTATTCATTTACATCATGACAATATTTTTTTTATTTACTTAACTTTTATTTTTGAGTTTTTTAATGCTAGATAATGTTAATTGACAGAATTAATTCTCTTATTATAGCCAATCATCTGCAACAGCGTTTTGAACACGGCAGTTTAACTGAGAATCCTGACGTTAAGACGTTTTTGAATATTTTACTCTTGGCTGAAATCCTTGATCTGAGTAAGTCATTGTTGAAGCATCTGTTGGATAGATATGAGTAGTTTTATTTCGAACATCATTCTGTTCCACTTTCAGATATTTAATGAATGCTCGAATGATACGTATTTCCAAAAGTTTATAAACAATATGGATAGTATCCAAAGCAAATGCAATTATCATCAGTTGGGAAGCTCGAACGCAAGCTCTACATGTGCCAGGGTTTTTCTAGAAAAAATAATAAAAGATATTTATCCACGTTGAACCTCTCATATAATTTTGTATTTGATGTGAAACCCACCAGTTTTACTCCATCTGGTACTTGCGTAATGTTTTTGCTAAACAGATTACTTCAAAATTTAGAGCAAGGACTCGGCAACCAATTAGCGTGAGTCGTCGACCTGTTGACTTAAATGTTCTTTAAAGGTTTTTTGATTTTTTAAACTATTTTATGTTGAAGTAAATTGATTTTTTTAAATTACCCATAAAATTCCAGTGAAACACTGTAGATCCATACTCGTTGCAAATATACCAGAGAACACCGGCTGCAATCAAAAGATCAACCAAGCGCAAGATCTATTCAAGAATCAACAAACATTAAAATAAATACAATATCTTAACACTTGTTTTGTCACCAACAACGTCAACCGTCACTAAAAACTTAGTGAATTTCTCCAATGACAAGCACCGCTGTTGGTGGATTGAAACCATGTTGCAAATAATGCCAGATTCAGATTGATGAATCTTCTCAGAAGCGTATGATTTCAAGAGTCATGACTGTTCTGCAAACAAATTGTGATAGGTTTTATGGTGAGAATGATTTCAGATTTGCTTTTTATTCGTGTGGTTACAAAGAAAGGAAGTTTGTGGTGAAGAAACAAATTATGTTGTTAATGACGGTGAGCAAGGGAAAAGTGTTTATAGATAGGATTTCATCTAGTTCAGTATATGTCATATTTACAGCGTTTGAAATGTTTTATTCTTGCCTAATAATGCTACCACAATTTTCCTTGAGCCCTTTCGCATTTTCTCCCAGATTTTTGTTTGAGACATAATTGCGGTCTCTTCAATTACGTCTCGATGGCTGTAATAGTTTGTACCAACGAACATTTCTATCAGGCACTCAAGCATTTTCTTCTGATTAATTAATACTTCTGTATTAGTGGGCATGATGGCCCTCACTCACTGAAGCTCTATTTTCTGCCAGTTTGCTTTCTTTTTATTAAAGTTTGAAACGTTGTTGTGTTCATTTTGGTATTTACTACAAACGTGTTCGCTTTCTGAATTTCAATGGAGTACTTTCTAATTTGTAAAATTAAAGGCGATTTTAATATTAGCAATAACCGGATATGTTAATTCTTGATATCGAAACTATTTCCATTTATTTAAGAAAAATTTTACGGTTAGTTTCTACCTAATAATCTGTAAAATAATACCCACGCATCTCTTTTAAATGATTCTCCTCTCAAGTAATAAATCAAAAAATTAACAGACGTATTCAGAGTATTCCAAAAGAGACACAAAAGATACAGCTCTCTGTATAGAATTCCATCCTTATAAACCATCAGCATTGTGACGATAACTCCAGCGTTACAAAACAAGAGAAAGCTCACGACCGGAAGAAACATTTTCACAGGTTTTATTCCTTTTTCGTGAGTGGAACTGAGTCGCCTTCTTGATTTTCTCAACTGGCTTATTTTTCGGTAGGAAAGGAAGTTAAAAACCAGAAATATTGGCAAAGGTAGTGTAAAATCCAGTTGATCATGAAGTACGAACGCTCCTTTGTACCACAGTTTTAGCCACTCTTCTCTCCATGTGGAAACGTATTGGATGCTGGCTAAACTTGGAATATCATACGTTGAATTGTAGTGCACACGTTTGCCAACATATGATGCAGCTGCTTTGGGACCGTTGAGAAAAACAGTGATGAAAAGCACTAGAAAAGGAACCATGCTGATTCTACTCCTTGTGAACCATTTTCGCGAGCGTAATGGATAAGCTATTCCAACGTAGCAGTGAATTGTAATGAAAATTGTCATGTAAACTGAAAGTGTTCGAGAGAAAAACATCATGGTTTGGGAGATGTGAATAAAATACGTGCTGGCTTGTCCTCCACATTGCATCCAATTTTCTAGAGTAAAAATCACAGCTTTCAAAAACGCAATCATTATTTTAAAAAATTTTTAACTTACCAAAACAGGCGACGAAACTGGCTGTAGCTAATAAAGAGCTGACGCACGAAATAAGGTCGTAAACGGCGAGGGTAGAAAGGAGTAAATCGAATTTCTTTCCCTTGTCATTTTTCACTCTTAATACTAAAATAATCAGCAGATTTGTGAGGATCCCAAGCCCCGAATCAGAATTATGAAAAATATTATGAGCGAAATTAGATGTCCAGTTTCCGTGAATATTGCTTAGAGCTTCCCCACTGCCAGAATTTGGAGGCGATGTTGCATTCTACGCAGAGGCGAGGCATTTGTTCCAGAACAATCTTCAAAGCTTACGGTGTTCCGTCAGTTTCAGCAGGTCGAGAATTAGACAGGTGAAGTAATCAAAAGTTTCCGTCTGACTACTGTTTTTCATTTTGCAACACGAATTTGCAATGCGAGCAATGAAGAATATGTGTATTTTGTCGCTGACATTACCAGGTTTCCATGGTCTATGAGGGAAACTCTAGATAATGTCATGACTTTTGTTAAATGCTGTTTTAGACCCAGACGTCGAAATTAAATTTTTGATGACGCACAATTTATAATTTTTTTTGATGTAGAACAAACTTTTCCCAACCATACGAAGTTTCTGGAAATCCATGAAATGAATCATTCTGCAGTTTGTGTGTACACTTGAGTTTAAAGGCATTGCTACTTATAAGTAATTGATGATGTTTATTTTAAGTTAAAATTTGGGAAAAAATGCAGTTTTGGTTTGTAAAAAGTAAGGTTTTATAGAGGAAACAAGAGATAATAGCCTGCGGTTTTCCTATGTATTGGGAAGTGATGTGTATTTTTACACAACTGTTTGTCCTTATCAGATAGATAAAAGTTATTATGTAAGTTTAATCTACGTACAGTTTGGACATTGTTTCAAAAATATAATTTGGGTTGGAACGTGGGTCTTTCCCTGTGACTCATGCAAATAATTTATCTCTGACTCTCACGCTCATGGCCAATTTTATACTCTTTCATATATAAGGATACGAAGAAATTTTTGAAAAGGGTTTTTCACTAATGAATTCAAAAGCAACCACTTAATTCATGGGTGCAGAATCTTCTATAGCGCTATAGTGCGACTAGAGGAAGAAAAAAGGGAAAGCGGGAAAGGGAGGAAAAAGAGAGGACAGGGAGGAATATGGAGAGGGAAGGGGGGCTCATGGCATAAATGTTATGAAAACATTCCAGGGATTCTCAGGTCAACTCACTTATACATAAAGAGAACTGCATGCGCATTACAATGCCTTCAGATTTACACACGCGCATGTATTTCGAATTAATTAGGCAATTTGAAATTAATTGACTTCGGAATCTTTCTTGACATTATGGTTAGCACGTTATTAACTACCTTGCTGTATTTCAATGCTAAACTGGGAATTTTTCGAACATTCCAACTCGAAAACCAGTTCAAAAATTAGTATGCTTTTAGATCAATCTGCATAAGATATTCACTCAGACAGACCTGAATAATTTTAATTTGCAATAATCCAAGCACAAAAGCCGCAAAACTTGTGCTTGAAAATTAGTGCACGAACAAAGAATAGTGAGATTGTCCAGTTTTTGAAAAGAGAATTGCATTGTTGGGGCCGAATTTATCAACTTGTATTAAGATTAAAGTTCATTAATTGCCTAGCTGGTACTTCTTGCAACAGAAAAGAGTGTTTTCAATTTCTGGTCTGTATTCTTCTTGAGGAAAAAAATAGAACCTAATAGTCTGGAAAATTGATGTTTTGATTTCTTGTAACAAGAGTATATTAATTGATCTTACATATTAGTGTTTGATCTGGTTTATGTATTGATGTTGAAAATATAGTATAGAGTAAATAAATTCGGTTGTACAGTCACAAAAAAAAACCCACCATTAGCTGCTTTCAATGCTTGCATTTTACTAAAACCAGTTACTAGTAATTACTTTAACTAAATGATTTTGGCGTTACTTTTACTATTACTAATACTAAAATTATTTCCAAAAATCTTATAAACTAATAAACTATTACTAAAATGAAATCAACTAGGCTTACTATTACTAAAAGTTTTAGTAAACACCCAAATCTTACTAGTATCCAACACTAAATCTTTACATTATAATGACCTTGTTAGATTATCAAATCCATCTTTTCAGCGGGACCGAATTTCAGGAGCATATTGTGCATATATTGTACACGAAGAAATGTATATGAATATTACATATCAAGAAAGAACATTTATGATGGCTGGATTTCAGTGATGTTTGCTATATTTTATCGTATCATATTATATATACTCGCAAAGATCATTTAATTTAACATCACGGAGTATTAATAGCCAATCGAATCATTATGACGTATTTTTCAATCACACAAATTATATATGCACAAATTTAAAATATTGCTGCAGTATTTAAAGTTATATAAAAATAATAATAATTTTATTCATCATGATATCGTAATTAAAGGTAATCACATCATGGTTCAAGCATGAGCGACCACATTCTCGATTGATGAGGACTAAATAAAAAGTTTCAGTAGATTTTTTAATATAAAATTATGTATCACCGATGACGAAAATTATGTGGCAGTGAATTAAACTTTCAATGAATAAATGGAAGTCACCGTCACTGAAAAAGAATGATGACTAATTTTATTCAGATTTTTAAGCTATGCGGGGTAATACCTTATCAAGATATATAATCACTGTTTAATTTGTGGCCAATGCGATTTGACACTATCGCAATTTTATCTGAAACAAAGTTTGCAGGCTTACAAATGCACACTTTCGATAAGGAAAGCTACAAATCAGGAGATTGGATTTTCGGTTTTATTGAGGGTGTTATGATTTTCTGGATACTATTATAATAAAATCCAATTTGAACAAATAATTTATTCAACAAACAATTATAAAATCACACAATCGCGTATAGTTTTTTTAAATCGTAGAGGAAAACAGATTCCTTAGATATAAAGCCTACTTATTTCTTAAAATTAAATTTGTAGAACATTTTAATCTCCTTTTTGCCGCTGCTACCATACAACATGCGTCGTACCATTTTGTTGAGTAATTACAGGATTTTGTTGTGGTTGTGGAGGACCCATTTGTTGCATAGGATACATATTGTGTTGATTGTTAGGATACGGATATTGATTATGAGATTGCGGAAATGCAGTCGTCGCATAAACATGATGTTGAGCTGGATAATACGGCTGTGGTGCGCCTGAAGGACTGCAGCAGTGGAATATACAACCCATTACCAGTTTGGCCATCTGTTCCTAAAGTCCTCAAGAATGAAATGACTACTACAGTTTCAAATATTTTGTAACAAATGAGGAACACTGTGATTCCAAAGGCGGCAGGAGCGTACTCTCCAGAGGTCGAGTTGAGAATGAGACTTGCAATGTTGATGATGACGACTATTACAGTAACTATAATCCATATTCGCAATTTCGATAGTCTCTCTGCAAAGTAATTTAATCAGAAACTTTATTTTGTCTTTTAGTTTTTATTTAAAAGTTATCAAAAGTTAACCCACATCACTTACATTTTTTGGCTGCATATAGTACTCTGCAATGCAGCATTATCTGAAGAATTGAGATGATTATGGCAACAGCAGCAACACCAGTGGCAACATTTTCTGTAAAAAAATTTAAAAGATTAAATGTGAAGTTGGTGAATGGTTTGGATAATTGCGTTGACTATTCATTTAATTCATTCAATTTACTTTCTCTTCAGTGTATCCAGTTCGTCATCATAAACATGCAGTCCAACAATGGCGAGGACATACATGCCGAGATTGAGTGTACTCAAAACCTTTACAAATTTAATTTTTCTCAGGTTAAAATTATCATGACAAGTAAATTTTTTTAGTTACTTAAATTACTTACTGCATCAATGATTGCCAGCACTTTGACACCCTTTTGTAACGGCATGCAGATTACAGCGGATTCATTTTAAATGAACTGTGACAAAATTCACACGGGAAAAAACGGTTGCAATTATTGAGAAGAGATTTTATACTGAATTTCCATGCCGAATGAATGAGTTGGGTACAGTTGAGAGCAATGAGTCCTTTATGTTATGCAACTGTACATTGTATGACCTTACCAAGCTTATCAAGTGAATGATTCATCGGTACCGAATGCGACACATTATTATCAGAAGTATGTCCGATCGCAAATAAGGTAATGACAAATACATATATGGTATATTACGAAAAGCTTTGCAGGTGGTTGGATTTCAACGTAGTTTGTTGCATTTCATTTTTATATGGTGTTATTCGCCATTCTGCAAATTTTCCATCTCAATACCTTAAAATGTTATGAATAATATATGGTTTCGCAATCGTTAAAAATTAACACCGTATAATGATACCGCATGTACACAGCAGAATCATTTGGAGTACGTTTTTGCGTCAACAAGTTGATCTTTATCAAATTCTGATGTATAGGGGGTATAAATTTGTTATGAACATATTGAAGTCGTAATGATCAGTTAAGTATTGCAACTGGAGTTATGAATGTTGTACAAGTTTTGAGAGACACCTTTTTTAGTTTTATTTCATATATATTTGCCTGTAACAATAAACGTTTATGTTGCAACGTCATTAATGTATGCATAACTTAACTCCTCAAGATGCTAAACAATGGTAATCAACATCCTTTTGAAATATGGGCCAGCAAGTCGAGATGTCGAAGTATATTTAGGAATTAATTTTACGTTATGTTTTAACTGTGTGTCATATTTGAATTTTACTCTGTATCTCTCTCTGTAAAGTAGCTTTCGATGGATGTATCAGATACTATGTGTTATTTAAAAAAAAAACCGGATCGTGACGTTTGGCTCCAATTAAAACGTTTTTATTATCTTAGCCATGCATATTTATCGCCAACTTTCCATTAGAAACTTCAGGAATACTTGTTTGTGATCCTTGATCCAATTTTAATTTTAGAATTCATAATCATTATCGTACAGTATTAGCTTTTATTGTCAAGCGTTTGTGACGTTCCGCAAATTGATTAAGTTTGTCATTTGTCTTATTTCCGAGTGCCCCCAGATAGCGCTTATTTAGAACTTGGATTAATCGATGTTTCCTTCCGAGAAGAAGCGATTGCTAAGAATAGAACTTAAATATTAAACGGTTTCAAAACACTGCCGTGGCCCGGCAGGCGCGACAGACTGTTTACAGACGACTTAACGGGTCTTCTCAATTGTAATTAACTAATAACATAGTTATAATAACGTAATAAATGTAAATATTTGTTAGTTTGTTGGTGGACAGGAATTTTATCTATTTATTTGTTTTTCTCACAAACATAATAACCTCATTGTCAAGCATATTCTTTCTATTGTTTATCATGTCATCAGCCAGATAATTGAGAGAGAAATAAAACATACTGCTTACTTTACATATTATAATTTATTTTCACATTTTCTAATGTCTACAAAGTAACAATGCGTAGTGGATAGTTTGATGAAAAATTACTGCGTTGTTTGGTGGCAAAACAGTGCTCATTTGTCGCATAGGATACAAATTGTGTTAGGGTTGGGAACCTGATTTTGAGATTGCGGAAGCGCAGTGTTGTGTTACCCCTGATGCTGAGCGGGATAGTGTGGGCCAGTTCCTGGTTGGGGGACAGTGGAAGTGGCATACATACACCCCCATTCCCAGTTTCTGTCCGCCCCTCTCAAAGTCCTCAAAAATGAAATGACTACTAAAAGTTCAAACAGTTTGTAACAAACGAGGAAAATCGTGATTCCAAACGATAAAGAGTCGAATTCTCCAGAGGTCGAGTTGAGAATGAGACTTGCAATGTTGATAACGACAACTATTACGGTAACTATAATCCATATTCGGCAATTTCGGTAGTCTCTCTGAAAAATTGCAAACTTGATATTATTAAGAAACGAACAACCAGGAAAGTAAAGTTCGGCACTTCACTTACATTTTTTGCAGCGAAAAATAACCTCAGAGCCAGAATTATCTGAAGAATGGAAATTATAATGGCAACAGCAGCAACTCCAATGACAACACTTTCTGTCAAAAGTAATTTAATATTTAAATAACATCGCTTAAAATTTAATTTTGCTAAATTCTGATTTCATTACTTTGTCCTTCATCAAATTCAAATTCGTCATCATACACCAGCAGTCCAACAAGGACGAGGACATGTAAATTGTTACACAGGAAGAAGTAAACAAGCTTTTATTTTTAGTTAAAACTACTTACAGCGTCGATGATTGCCAGCACTTTGACGCCCTTCCGAAGCTTCATGCAGAAACACGGATTCATTTTAAAACTGATATTTAAGTTTTCACCTTATGCCAAAATCAGTTCCCAGGTATTCTCTTGAATTCCAACGACAGAGGAATGATTTATTTTGAAAAAGTGATGATGATTTTAATGAAAAAATAACTTATTAAACCTTATCTAACTTCTCAAATCAATGATTCACCGGTGCCTATAACAGAAACACGGCTGGAAATACCGTAATGACAAAACATTTATCGTATACTACAAAAAAATCTTTACAAGTGGCTTTATTCAATATAGTTTAGAGCCGCAAAGTGATGCCCATGTACACAGAAAAAATCCATTAAGATTGTGTATAGTTTGCGTCAACAAGCTGATCTTTGTCGAATGCTGATATATGATACACGCATTTATTTTCAAGTATCGTACCCATAATGTTCAATTATTCATCGCATTTTGAGTAATAGATGTTCAACAAGTATTGGATGACGACGATTAAATTTTGGTCCATTATCACTGTTAATAATATGCGTATATTGTAGCAGTTAAACGTAATGACTAACAAAGTGAAAACGTCATCGACTCTCAAACATTGGGTTCGTATCCTTTTGTCGGAAACTTTTTATGAACAAAAGGACCACCAACATTGTACAGGCCTTGTAACAAATGACGGACAAATTGATTGATAAAGAGATGACGTCGCTCATTCCAAAAGTCCAATTGATGATGTAACCAAAAACGTAAACTGTAACAAAGACTGCGGTGACGACAATCCATGTTTGGCAGTTTTCACATTCTCCCTACATAGTTCGTAATTAAATTTTGCACCTGAGAAATAATATTATTATCTACGAATACCTTGTTTGCTGATTGGAGCAACCTGACAGCTAATAAGATTTGGAAGAGGCAAAGAATCCAGACAACAATCAAAATAGCCGCGATAACGCCTAATACGTTAACCGCAAAAAATAACGATGTCGTTTAACTAATAAATAGGTATAGTATTTTTGTCTTACTTTCTCTTTGGACGAGATCCTTTCCCGATTGGAATAAGTTAATTAAGATCAATGATACCAAACCAAGAAGGAGCGCGCGCAAAATCTGTTTGGAAAACATCTAAAATTTATTGTGGTTCTAAAGGTATTTATGAGGTTTTAATTACTTACAGCGTCAATGATTGCCAGAAGCTTGACCCCTCTCTGTAGAAAATTTGGTAAGTAAAACTTCATTTTGATTCGAAAAATCCAATCTCACACAGACAAGACTTTTATTGCATCATTTTGGCTTGGTTTACCTTTGTCTACTTGCCAGGAGGGAAAATACAGTCGGCACCAACCTATTTCTTGCAATATAGTCTATACTAGCTCCGTGCTTAAATATTTTGAGCTTGACAACAAATCATTCAAAACCGATGCAATAACTACGTTCTGGGAAGTATACATTAATTGTTCCAATATTAAACGTGATCTGATTTGTGTATCGTCATGCTGAACTCTTTTTCAGTTGCTTTCCTAAATTTTCATATCACAACTTCCTTGTTTACCATTGTTGCCGTTTATTCCACAATCAGTTTTATAAATTTACACCTAAATCCTATTACAAAGGTGTGAAATTCAGATCGAGGTTGAAATAAAATATGCTTGTTTATCAAGGTACATGATTGACACAGCTGAAGTGGTGTCAATGAAGTATCATGCACATAAATATTACAGCTCAATTTAAACAGTTTTTGCTGAAGCATTGCTAAACTTAAAACTCAATTTGAATTGTCGACATTTGAATTTGTTTTTTACAATAGCCTAGAACGGATTTTTGTTGGAACAGATAGATATGCATTTCAATAATGGGATAACCACATATTTGCAAAGTAACCACACACTTCCGGGAAACTCACTTCGATTCAAGACCTTTTGGATGTGTATTTATTCATTTTTTGTTTTGCATAACTTATATTCCTTCCTAATTTAATTAGTAATAATAAAATAAAATGATTTTCAGTATTTGTTATGAGGAGGCAATGAATTATGTAGGAACAGCTGCATTTGCTCCCTGCTCTCCGGTAGCCCCCCCTTCCCTCATAACCTGTTGTCTGTATGCATTGACAACTAAACTTTCATAGAATTTGAAAGCAATTATCAGCAAAATTACAATGAAATCCGTAGCGAATCCTTGGATGCTTGTGTAGGCAATCATTCCACAAATAAGAAGTATGACAAGGCCTCCAGTCCACATGAGCCAGGATCTACAGGCCCGCTGGTCTCTCTAGAAAAATAATGTTTATTGAGAGTAGTTCCTCATATAAAATTTTAGTTTCAAAAATTTCTCACGGTGGTTGTTGCTTGGTAGAGTTGAGTAGCAAGCCAAACAAAGACCAGCTCAAATATCAGTGCCAGAACGACTCTAACGATTTCAATGGCTTTAGAAAAAAATAATTAGCTGTTTATTAAGAAAGAGATTACAAATAAATTGTTCTTTTCAGGATTTAAATTACTTGCAGAACGGCCTCCAACTAGTAAAATAATCAGTTCAGTTAGAAATGCAATTGTTCCCAATGCGTCAATGACCTAATTTAAAAAGGAAATAGATAAGTAATTATAGAAAATTATTTGATTTTAAGATAGTATCTGGTACCCACACCATCAACAATTGCCAAAACACGGACTCCTCTCTCAAGGGGCAGGCACGGACAAAGATTTTGCTCCATTTCAAAGCTGTTCCTTTAGTTTAAAATAATACGAATGTATTCCGAATAAACCTAGAAGTATATTGAACCTCCTTTTTAGAAGGGAAAAGCTTTCTGATAAATATGTTGTTTTTAACTAACACATAAACAAGCAATTACATTCAAATGGTGTGTTATAACCACAGACCTTGAAGAAATCCATGTTATTAGCCTATGCATACGGAAAATCCAGGCCATGACGAGCTAGCACCGGAAGACCTGAAGGTTGTCTTTGAGAGAGCAACACTTTCTAAGAAAATATTCTGAAGCCATTTCAGCAAAAAATGAGTAATTAATATTGAGGTTTCCGTTCATACGTCAAGAAATATTATACTACATGCGTGCGGCAAAGTCAGGGATTTTGGTGATTTAATCAGAAAGCTTTTATTAAACTATAAATTTCAACTTCAATCAGAAATGGAATAAAATTAAATGTATTCCTTGATTATAATCATACAGATTGTGGTTTTGGCGTTTAATGCGGTTCATGAAGGATAGGCCCAGGTTATCGCGTAATTAAAGGCATAATCAACGTCTGGTTTCAAGCCTCCCCTCTTCTTATCTGCTGTAAGAATGCAACAACTACCAACAATTCATAGATTTTTAACGGAATCCAAAAAATAAACCAAATTAATCCCGAGCCAGTTTCCCCTGCGATTACACTCGAGAGTAAACCAAAAACGGTGATTACAACAACTATGATTGTGAGTATACGCCAAATGCGCAGATTTTGGTTTTGCTATTTAAAGAAAAACGGACATAAATTACGATTTTTAATACAAAAATATAATGAAGTACTTACCTTCTCCGCACCTCTGTACAACAAGAGTGCTAACCCGAGCATAAAAACTTGGATAACAAGTGCTACTGCTAAGGCAATAATCAGAAACTCTGTATCGAAAACGCTAATTATTCACTTCTGAATTTTAATAAAATAAATTGCATGGAACATTTGTTTTGCCATATACCATTACCATTCTCATGCTCCGGATTAGTTTTGGCTTCGGATGACGCTAAAATCAAAAATGTTACAGCTAGCAAAATGGAACTCCCTGCAATGATCTATTTAATAAAGAATCGTGTTTTAAAAAATGTTTTGATGAACGAAATGGATTAGAAAATGAAGTACTTACAGCATCGGTGATTGCTAAAATTTTCACACCTTTTTTTAATGGCATACAAGGACACGGATTCGAGCCCATTTTTAAAGAGTATAATTCGTAAAAATCCAGTTGTTAGTGTGCTAGTGTCTGGCTTTGCATGTGATTGTAAGAGTGAAAAAAGGAAACGTTCTTTTATCGTTCGCAATCAATAGTTCAATTTATGAGGAATTCGAATTTCGTTGAAACTTTTAATTCTGCTTTACACCACGTTCTTCCTGTTTGTGGTTTTTCACTCACAAGGAAAGACCCTGAGGTGCCGCCCAAGTTCAGTATAACCGTTAATCTCATATGGAGTAAACACTGCGCTGAAAACGATGGTGACAACCGTTTTTTGTAAACCCCACTTTTATAATTATTGAAAACCTGTCTTAAGTTTGGTGTTAAATGAATAGCCTTGCCTTGCACAAGCAACAAGAAAATTGCATGCAAATGTTCTTTCGAAACTATGTTGTCATGAAACCGAAACTGAGTTTTCGGTATTAATTTGTGTTAATATAAGTGGAAAATTTATTGGTTTTAATTGGGGTAATAAGAGAATGATTTTCAATCCATTTTCACAACTTGTGACTTAATACCAGAATACTCTCGGGTAAAAAATTTAGACTTCGTTTACTAATTCCATAGGTGAACTACCAAAGCCGTTGATTGGTTTCTAAATTATGGTGAAAAATCCGATTTTGTATCAATTGTTTCTTATTTCAAAAACCTTTTGATTGTTTAAGTGCTAATGTATCAGTTCATATGGACAGCAAGCCTAGTAGAAATGAGAGTCCTCTGATGATGGTCGTTGTTATTTTATCCGTATCATCAATTACAAATATCGTAACTTATCCATTAATACCAATTATTGTTTTAGTTCTCAATTTAGTTTCATGCAAGCATGCGTTAGGAAGAAAATTTGCATATAAGTTTACTTACGTATATCTGCTGGAACCTCTCAAACACATGTGCGTGTGCAAGACCCATTCACATAACACCGAAGAAAAGCCGGGTTTCCAATCGTACTACTTACAAAAGTGGTTTTACAAAAAACGGTTGTCACCATCGTCTTCTGCGCAGTTTGTTACGCAAGAAATGATGAACCTTTATGATTGACGTGAGCGGTACCTCAAGACCTTTCCTTATCAATTATTACCTTGAGGATACCGCATTTCCTTTGGACGTTGTTTGCTAATGCGCAGCTATTGAGTCTTGCATCATCATTTGAAGTTCATTTAACTGTATTTGTCTCCCAGGAAAAATTTGATTCATCAAATTAAATAAGTTTTCTGGCTAGTAAGTGACCTAAATTAAAGTATGAGAACCTAAAAGGTTGTTTTGATTTTTGTTATGAATGCCTGTTTGCTTTTCCTTTTATTCTAGTGGTTTAGCATTAATTTTATATTGTGTATTGTTTTGGGAATCAATGCGGAAAATTCATTGATGCAAAATTATGCGTTTACAATTTTGATTGGAGTTCCTTGTAATGTAGCTAACGCGTGTGCTACTACGTAATTCAATTACGGTAAAATATTTCCAAGTTGTCATGAACAAAATTTTGTTTTTCGTGACATGACCAGATAAGGTTCATTTTGAAGTTGATTGATTTCCGATTGATTTCTCCCCAATAGAAGAATGTATGTAGCAAAGTCAAACGGTTTCAAATTTTTCGTGATCTGGACAACAGAATGAGGGACAACATAACGGGTCTTCATGGTTTGAACCTAAAGTTACAACAAAATTGTTGTAAGATGTGGACTTTGTTGCTGAAACATTACTTTTTTTCTACAAAAAATGAGAATTATTAGCATGGTGGCGGTAACAGTGTGCAAAGTTTTTGTATATAACTTTGCTCTTGCAGAAGCGTGCCTGTAGTTGAATGAACTTTTCCACATTTTTTTTGTTTTTTGAAGTATTGTGTAATATCAAACAACTGAACACTGATAGGTTTTTGAAATAATCCGGAAGATTAAGCAGAGGAACCCCGATCACAAGCATACTACCTTTATGGAAACAACAATACGGGCGAGGGCAAAAATTATTGCTGTGATTGTTAGCCAGACGGTGAAGGCTTATTTGTGAAATACTAATGAGTTTAGGGCAACGTTTAATTCAAAATAAACTTCGTAAGTTCTGTACAACCATAAAAAGCGCAATCACAAGTAGGAGGACAAATAATGTAAACCCTACGCACAAACCAAACCATTAGAAAACTGAAAAACGATTTATTTTTAAAATTTCCTTAAAATGGAACTCGTAAACTTTGTTAAAAATTGAACCAAACTTTCATTGAAAGATGCCCGGAAGGAGTTGTTTGTAGAAATAAAATATGATTCCTGCGGCAAACCTACCAACAGCTAGGTGTTTATTACAATGAAGAAAGTACAACAAAAACATAAGAAATGTTATAGCATTTGCATTAAAATACTGAATATTTCCAATCAAAAGTATTTCCGAAGTCTGCAGCGGAAAATGCAATTCTGTTTCATTTCATTATGTTTTAAATTAAAAAATTTCATGTAAAAGGATGAATTCTTGATAAGGCTGGTGGATGTGAATGATGTCAGGCAGTCGCATGACAGAAGTTAGATACGCAATATCACTCCCCTGATTCACGTGTTGCAGAAGTGGAAATACACCACGCAGTCAATGATCTAGAATACGATCCATTTCATAAGCAAGATTAATGCAAGACCTGCTCACATTTGAAGTGTGTGTGAAATAAGGCACAGTACTGAAGTACCTGCGATAACAAGCCAGATATTGCACTTTTTTGTTCCGCTCTATCGTAAATAAACTTAATAATTATTTAAACATAGAAACTAAAAACAAATATTTAGACATGGATAAATTTAAATACTTACGTTATTTGCACCACTGCTTAGAGCAATAGCATTGCCAACCCGATTCCAAAAACCGTGAATACTAGATAAATCTTTAGAGTTACAGTGGGAATAACTAGGTGCAAATGCATAAAGTTAAAAAGACGTGCGTTTTAAAATGAAGGATTTTTGTAGAATATCAAGATAATGATTGAGGGAAAATGTATAAATATGTGGGACAAATATAACTGTGCAGATGAATATAAGAAATCCTCTCCATTTTTTGTTAGAAACCTGCGTATGAGAGAATTGCGATGAAATGTCAGAAACATGAATCTTTTTATTAGAAAGTCGTGCATGATAAAATTGCGAAAAAAGATCGGAAACCACAATCTCTTTACAATGTAATTTTTAAAAATAGCATTTAAATTTTATTCGATTATTGCGTGTATATTTTTTTAAAAAGTTTCTTTCACAATATGAAACTACAATTTTTAACTGCTCTATCATAAACCGCTGCTTATAAACGTTTTGTAAATAATTTCTTTCATTATATATGCAGGCTTATAAAACAATTCTTAATTCAACGCTGGCTTTGATTTTTGTGGCATCCTTACATGCGTTTGTGTCCAGTGGGTTTGATTTGGGCTTTTCATGGTACTTGGTATCATGGTACAGTCGTTTCTTTATAGCGATTCCGATTATGTGAACGCAAATATATTCTTTTTGATAAATGTACAGATTATTCCCAATTCCCATCCGACCTTTCAAAGGAACTGAACTATAGTTGTCTATATTTTACTTTACTGAATTATTCAAAGTTCACTAGTGTTGGTGTTATTTCTTCCAACCAAGATTTTAAAACTCGCAAGTGTATGTAGACGTAGGGATAACCCAAAGCTGGCACACTCATTATAGGTATCTTCAGATGCAATGGTGTTTATAATTTAATAATGTTTTAAAATAACATGATTAGGAAGACCTTATACATATTTTCATGCAGTGGTATCACGACGGTAATTTAAATGGAGTATATGAATACAAGCATCTTTCTCAGAATGTTTCATATGAAATGTTAAGAGTATGTGTCGAACATGCTTGGATTTTACACATATCATACTAATAGCGATGAAGTATAATTTGTAGACGCAACTTTCTGACAAAGTTGCGAGGATTTCAACCTAACATATGTCTTTTTAACATGGCAGTGAGCAAACAATTACTCTCAATGGTGTGTAATATCCACAGACCTTGAAGAAATTCATGTAAATAGTTTATGCAAAAGGTCATATAGGCCATGACGGACTGCAACGGAAGACTGGAGGGTTGACTATAACAAACAATAATTTCTACGTAAATGTAGAATATTTTGCATGGCATTTCTGTATGGCAGCAAAAAGTTAAAAAATTACTTTTGAGGTTTCCGTTCATGCGTCAAAAAATGTTATATTACGTTTGTGATGCAATTTCAGTGATTTCAGTTTGAGTAGCCTTTTACCAGGCTTTGCTCAACTATAAATTTTAACTTGTCAGCTAATAGATGAGTAATAAATACTGAGGTTTCCGTTCATGCGCCAAAAAATGATAAGTTAGGCGTAATGTAATTTCTGTGATTCTGATGAATTTGTCAAAGCTTTGATTTAACAATACATTTTAATAACTTTTACAATCAGAAATGTAATATTATTAAATATGTTCTTGATAATAAATTATACAGGTTGTGCTTGGCGTAGAATGTTGCTTCAGGAGTGTTTCCAGGTACACCTGCAACTGCAGGCATACTTACCGTGCCGTTTCCAACCTCCCCACTTTTAATCTGCTGTATGAATGAAAAACTACAACAATTCATAATATTTTAAAATGGAATCGCCATAAAATAAACCATATTGATTCAGGATCCGGCTTCTCCTTTGCCAAGTCTCGAGAAAAAACTAATAACGGTGAGCACAACAAGGACGATTGTGATTATACGCCAAAAGTGCAGGGTTCTCGGGTTTGCTATTATAAAGGAAAATGTAGTAATTGCGATATATATTATTACAAACTTTAAATGAATATACTCTATCCTTCTCTGATCGCCACAGTTTGTAGCAGGAGTGCTAATCCGGGTAACCGGCCTTTGCCCAGTATGGTCTGTTTGCCAGTCATGGTACTTTTGCCAGTATGGTGTTTTGCCAGTAAGGTCTTTGGCCGAGTATGGTCTTTTGGCCGTAAGGTCTTTTGCCAGTAATGACGCTTTTGCCAGTACGGTTTTTGCCAGTATGACCTTTTGCCAGTACAGACTTTTGCAAGTATGACATATTGCCAGTACATGACCTTTGCCAGTAGGCCTACTTGATCGTATGCGTTTGCCAGTATTGACAATTTGGCCGCGTCCAGCTTTCATGAAAAGACATGTTCCTAATCTCTCTCTTGTGCGTAGTAACACATTCATTTGCCAACGATATATCAAATTGTTTTGAAACCTAATGTTTGTGAAGACAGACAAGATCGGTTTTGTATTATTGGCTTGCCCTTTCCTGACATGACATTTAGTTGGAAGTCGTGATTGGGAATGTTGAGGGTAAGTTTTTCGCGTAATTTGTTTAAGCAAGTTTTGTATACTTCGCTATAATAAATTGGTACATTATAGTTTATAGTTTAATATATTCAGGAAGTCCCCTTCCGAGTGCTTTATAATTATATTCTCAAAATTGATACATATTTAGCGCGCTACTGGTAGGTACCAACGCCTTCTTTATAATTAAGACATTCATTTAAAACATTAGGTTAGGTTATGTTTGGTTTAGGGAAAACAAATGTGACACGAAAGAACAGGATGAAGGTAATTTTGGGTAGGTTAGGTTTTGAATGCACGTTTTTTTTGATTGATAATGAAACATTGATCTATTGGCGCCATTAATGTTCATTAATGATTCATGTTAGTATAATAATAAACCGGTCATAAATGGCAAGTATGCCTACTGGCTAAAGTCTGTACTGGCAATTATGTCATACATGGCTTAAGTCTGGTACTGGGCAATATGTAATCAACTGGGTAAAGTCTGGTTAATGGCAAAGGACATACTGGCAAAAGCTGTATGGCAAAAAAGGTCATACTGGCAATAAGAGCCGTACTCGGCCAAAGACACTACTGGCTTAAAGTCTGTATCTGGCAATATTGTCATACTGGCTAAAGTCTGTACTCGGCAATATGTCATACTGCTAAGAGTGTGTAATGGCAAAAGGACATACTGGCAAAGTCTGTACTGGCTAAAAGGTCATCCTGGCAAAAGACGTACTGGCAAAAGACCATATGTAAAATACCATACTGGCAAAAGACCATACTGGAACGCGCGCTAGAACTCGCTAAACCCGAGCATACAACTTGATACAAGTGCTATTGGCCAATGCAATAATGGTCAGAAATCTGCATCGAAAATGCTTATTATTCATTTCTCTAATTGACTTGAAAATAAACTATATGGAACAATTGTTTTACCATATAATTTCTCATGCTTCGGATTGGTTTTTGCTTCGGATGATACCAGAAACAAAAATGTTACAACCAGCAAAATGGAAATCCCTGCAATAAACTATTTAATAAAGATGTTTTTGAGAAATTAAGTTTTTCTGTAAAAAATTGATAAAAAATGTTGTACTCACAGCATCCGTGATAGCCAAAATTTTCACACCTCTTTGTAAGGCATACAAGAACAGGGATTTGAACCCATTTTGATGGAGAATTATTCGTAAAAGTAAGGTTGGTTAGTGTGCGCCTCTCCAGCTTCAGGATGTGATTGTAAGAATAAACACTGGAAGCCATTTTATATCATACAGAAACCAAAGTTTAATTTGTGAGGACCTTCAAATTTCATTGAAACTTAAAATTCGGTTTTACACCATGTTCTTCCTACTGGTTGTATTGTACAAACGAGCAAAGTACGTTGTCGATCTGAAACCGAATTGAACTACTTGTGTTTCAAATTGTAGGCAATAACAAATGAAAAGTTAATTGGACGGTTTTCGGCATTTGCCACACCATCTTTATTGTCAACTTTCAAACTAATACAATCGGGATAATCAAGTCTGAACCATAACTATGAGCATTAGGTGCAATGCTCGCAGGAGGTGGTGTGGGGTAAGGAAAAACTCGAACTGAAATGCAACATGATATTAAGAACGCAATTATTATGTTGGAGAACAAACCTACCGGGCGAGGATTCGAACTCTCGCTCATTTGACCACAAGCATACGCAGGGCTGAACCTTGTGGTACGCTATGGTGTCCCCTCAGACACTTAACAAATAACTTCTAACCCAAAATATATTGGCTGTGAATGAGCATTTTTTTACGTAGTAGCTTATTGAATTTTTGAAAATTCACCTCTGACATGCATTGCGCTATTTGAATTTCAAGCTTTCAAAATTTAGTCAAGTACCACTAAAACTTACATTTCAGCATTGAAGAGCCTTGAAACGAAACGTATGTGTCGGTTTTCATCCATCTTTTGATAAAATATTCAAAGAATTTAAATTATTGAAATTTACTCACACCTTATGCAAATTAACACGTTAAATTTCAAGGTGAACGTGGTCCTCATCAGCAGCTTTTGAAAGTTCTCATTTTCAAAATTTTCATCCCTTGCCACGAAAAAAATATTTCTCGGCCAATACTTTGGGGTAATTAGTTATTCATAAGTGCTTACAATTTGCAACAGAAGTGGTCCATGTCGGTGTCTGATCGACTGCGTACTTTGTCGTCAGAAGTTTAAACCTTGCGGATACCGCATTTCCTTGTACGTAGTATATTAATGCACAGCTAAATACTATTATAGGTCAAATCATTTGAAGTCCGTTAAACTGTATTTGACTCACAGAAAAAAGTTAATATTCATCAAACTTAATGAGTTAAAGGGCTAATAAATGACCGAAATAAAAGCACAGAACCAAAAATGTTTATTTTGAATGAATCTCTGTTTGTTACTTGGAAATGCTTCATGATTACGCCCATTTCTGCTTATTCTGGTGGTTAAACATTAATTTCATTTTAAGTATTTTTCTGGAAATCAATGCACTATTTTGTTGACGTGATATCATACGTTTATAGTCTTAGTTTATTAAAGAGACTGATGCATCAATGTAAATTAGGAACGTACTATATTACCTAATTAAATCATATTGAAACATTTCCAAGCTGTCATAAATGAAATACTCCTTTTGACGAGGTTCAATGACCCTATACAGTTCATTTTTAATCTGATCACTAATTTGATCAAATCGACTAAGGGGGCTGTCCGTATCACTGGTTAGGTGATTGGGCTTCGAGCCTAGCGATAAAGATCGTGACAGCGGAGGGAGGATGTCTAAGCGTAACGGCATGAAAGTTTTAAAAAATATATGAAGGTCCTTTCAATTTTAGGTTTATTTAGTGTGAAAAAATGGATACAGAGTATAAACACACTGCAAGTCACGTAGTAAATTTGAAAAACAGGTATATCGATATCATGTTGTAAAACTTTCTTGTTGACTTTATCATGTGTACTTATGCTGACGATCTAAGCTTATTCTAGCGATACGTGAGAGAGGGTGGAGAGGGTTGAGGGCCCCCTGACACAACATGATAAAGGCGGGAGA
>LJIJ01000703.1:0-81294 GCA_001718145.1 Orchesella cincta | reverse complement strand
AAAGAGAGAGATAGGTGTATTGTAGAAGCGCATGATGATTTCCAGTTGATCGCTAGATTCTTATCAATTATCAACATATGCCTGAAAAGTTCCTCGATTCCGCAACGATTTGCGTGAAATCGGGTCGTAAACATCGGCGGTTCAAAATAGTAATTCTACGATATTGTCTGCGTTATGTACATACTCCTTGGCTTACATGTATTGAATCTTTTAAGCAGTTGAACAGTGCCTGTAATTTAAAAATAGAAGGCAAATTCCTATATCATAAATCATTGAAAAGCGTTCCATGACTTGTAACTTATTTTCGTTCTTATAATGGTAACCCACGCCATACTAAATGAGCTAAATGGAGAAAGTACATTTATTAGGGTTGCGTCCAGAGGTGCGTCGAAGAACTATTGTTAGGTGTGTTTTACAAACTGGTAGTGTGACATACACGTTCCAAGAGTATATTATTTTATTGTTAAAACATATTTAGGATGTAGTCTGATAACCAGTTCCTCTCCCACTTCCTTCTATTATTGAAGCCAGCGACACTTTTTGGCTGCATTCCATTCATTTGGAATGAAAAAACAAAACAAATGGAAAGTCAGGTGGGGAAAGGATTCACGCGACAAATATACAAGCTGAAATGTAATTTGCATGTTTTGTTCACCTGGCCGTCCATTTATACCGCTTGCCAAGTGTGGGGGGGGGGGGGGGGCGGCTGATACGGAGACACGCAGCCACAAAAAAGCAAATGTGCACTTTCACCGTTGCAATGCTGGCACTTACAACCGTTGTAGTGAAAGAGTATTCGAATAAGGATAGAGACGCAACGTCATTGATAAGAAGGCTTATCCAAAGCTCGGGAGATTGTCAAGGTTGATTGAATCAAAAAAAAGTAACCAAGCAATGCAGAAGTTCAATTATTTTGCATAATTTTTTTACCAATATAGAACCAATGGATGCGTATGAACGGTATAGAAAAATTGCAGTTTGGATGCTTAACCCAGGAGCCTTCTTCTTTCCAACATTGTACACATTAGGAATAGCTTTGAGGAGGCCCTGTATTCGAGCAAACTTTGGCTTTTGGATGCTCCCAGAATGTTCCAATTATACCATTTCTCCAATCCTGGCAATCTCGATTAAATTGGTTTTTGCTTCAATCAACTTTTGGATATGGTCTTTTGGGATGCATGCTACCTTAGTTGTTGGATCTGGCGTCGTTATGATTGCGTCAATGCATTTTCGCTACAGATTGAGAGAATACCGAAGGTAATGTCGGTTAATATTTAACTTTTTAACATTGCCTAAACCAAAAACAAAATATTGACCATCTAAAATATTATTGCAGAAAAATCACAAATGTAAAGTTGGATGGGAGCAAACAAGCTGTAAAGTGTACCCTAATATATCGCCAAATTCAGCTTCTTGCTCGACAATACAATGAAATACACCAGCGGTCAATTACATCAGCGATTATAGTTTCTGTCGTCTTCACTCAATCGATTTGTCTTTACGCTCTGGTGGACTTGCATAATGATATGATGTGGGTCATAATGGTATTTTTTGGAATGATGGCTGTTGACTGTTTCTTTGCAATAGCGATGCTCTGTGGTACACTGGCAGACACTTATGATATGTCCGTTAAAATTCTTAAAGATATGAAAAGGAAACATAATCATCGGGGTTTCAAGTGGCTCTCAAAATTTCATCGGTCTTGTCAAGCCATAAAGATTCGCTTTGGAACGACAAATTTCATGGAAAAGCTGACACCTCTCAATTTTGAAAACTTTTCGCTGTGTCAAACGGTCAATCTTTTATTAGTTAAGGAGTAATAGCAAATACACCAAATGTTACACAATTTACTCAAACTTTGTACTCGTTTACAACTTAGGTAATTAAAAATACTCACTGCATTCTTTTACCATACTATAATAAATATACTAATGAATGATATGAACTTCAATAACTGATACTTTCAACTTTGCTATGTTTAAACTATGTTCCCCATCCTCTAGCATAAGCATTTTTCAAAGGCTTTACTTCACATTATACGACATTATATGTATCTACAAAAATCTAGCGTTTCTATTCAATTGAACTTCATGAAAATAACGTTGCTTTGTCCATTGGTTGTAATAAATTCCTATTTGTGTATCCATAATTTGCTAAATATTCCGGGGTTTGGGTCCAATCCTCTCGCGTTTCATGAATCGCAACGCTTGTAACCTGGAGAAAGTTTTTGCATCAGTCAAACCATTTCTGAATTACCTAGTTTTTGAAGTAAAAGAACATCTCCCCATGAGCATCGCAGGAAGTGTTCCCAATGATCTACTGGTAAGCACACGTAGTAATCAAATGCACACGTGTGTTCCCACAATGCACGCAGCGTTAGCTCTGTGAATCGCAATACTGTAACATAAGGTAAACTTTGGTCTTCGGTTCATCAGCAATTCAAGTAGAAGTCATGAAGATTCATATGAATTGATGAAATAACAAATAATCATTCAATTATGTACTTTAAATCCAAACCCAAAAATTTTCTTTATTTACTCACATTTAAGTAAAAATAATTTATAAATTATGTTCACGTTTAAATTAAGTTCTATATAGATTGTCCTCTACAGCATTTTCATTTTCATAGTCCAAAGCAGCTTCTTGGCTTTCAGTGTCACCCGGAGAAAAACGAATAACAGTAAGCTTCAAGTCTTGCTTCAATCGCTCACAACATGGATGACTAAACTGTGTAGAATGAATATAGGTCGCCAGCAATTTTTATTTGAAATGTATCCCAAATTAAAACCATATAGTATTGCACATTGTAAAACTTACGAAAACGCAGCTCGTCAATCCCAATGTCCAATGCGACGTATACAATTCCAATAGGCGGAGCTGGTCCATCCTGCGCAAAGCAAACTCAGCAGTGGCATCACTTAATGCTTGTCGTTCGTCATTTTCATTGTGGTCGACAGTAATCCTCAGTCTCCTCAAACCTTTAAATTCCATAAGCGATTATATATTAGATTCTTTACGCAAATGAATTTTATAACACTGCTATACCTACCAGTCAAGTTCATGATGCTACAAGCAACTTTCTGCTGGCTTCCCATTTCTTTCAGTCTTTTCATTTGTCCGTAAGATTTAACTCGTCCTAGATAATATCCAATGGTTCGTGTGTCGACTCCAGTTATGACATCATCCAAATAAGGACAAACTAATGAATCTGTTAAAATCAAAGTAAGATCCCTAATTCGGGGACAGGAACTCCACAACGCGGTTAAAAATTGTGGTGAGGGATAGCGAATGCTGAGTTTTGTTAAATGAGGAAATGACTGAAACATTAGGTTCGCGATTTTCGAGTCTGATACGTGATCATGGGACACTAAACTGGTGACCATACAAGTAGCCTGTGAAGAAACTCCAAAATAATCAGAAATGCACCCAAATCCATCATAGCCATTTAGGCATAAAGTCTTTAACTTTGGAGTTTGACGGGCATAGTCCACCGGTTTCATTGGAACCATCCATGCTTTGTAATTTTTGCTAAACTGTAGTAGTTCGAGTTGTTCCATTTTTACGGGAAGTTTTAGAATAAAATCTTGGTCCGTGGGTGGATGTCCCAATATTCTTCTAGGTCTGAAATGTGGGACCCTTTGTTCAAACATAATAAGCTGCTTGAGACTGGTACTCTGTGTGTTCAAAAGGCGAGTAAAAGTTTCTTCAGCCTCTTTGGGTGGCACATGCAATTCTAAAACTTCTAACATCATCCCTCTCTCACCCATTTCGAGCAGGGTCTGAACGTGATAAGGAAGCAATTTTCCACATTTAAAAACTTTTAGAGTTTTGAAAACTTCTGAAAACTGCAAACCTTCAATAACTGATTTAGCAATGGCAGAGTTTTGTCGCCACATTTCCGCCTGTTCTTCCCAATCACTACACACATCAGTTTTCAGGGTTATTTCACGTAGATTGGGCAAAGTTCTCATGAACTCAGTCATGAATGTTACGATTGGAGATCTAGTTTCTTGAAGTTCCAGTCTTTTCAAATTTAAAAGTTTTGGAAGATCATTGGGATCGGACAGTTCTGGAAAAAGCTGTTTGTAGTAAATCTCTTCGTGAGATAAGTTATAAATCTTTAGTTCCTCTAGATTCGGCGTTCGCTCGTAGATCAGTTCTCTAAATTGGTTCATTTTAAGCTGGTTCAAATCCAAGTGCAACTGAAGAATTGAAATTGTTTTTCCCATTACTTCAAAGACTTTAGAAACCAAAGTGTTTTGATAGCTTATATGCTCAAAGTAATAGCGAGAGTAGATTATGCCGTTGTTGGGTTGGAAGTAGTTGCTGATGTTTTCCTTGGTTGTTGATGTGTGAAGGAAGATGCATCTCAGACTCACTGAAGATTTTTCTCTAATGGTAGTTTTAAGTCCAGAGTTTTCACACCAGCATTTACACACAAGTCGGCAGTTAAGAAGAGTCGGAAGGTCCAGCATTGGAAAAACGTTATCCAAAACCTATATGAAAAACATGAAAATTTGTTATTTTAAGAATGTCATTATTGGTTTCTACTGAGAAAACTGAAGCAGCAATTACCACATCCAGCAGCAATGGATTCGGTGTCGTAACCGGCTCCATTTCTTTATGTGTTGTCTGTAATGATTTTCTATTTAAATTAATAGGTCCCACTTTAAACGTGTTGCCAGCAAATAAGCTATCAGATTCTTTACGATGCAATAGCTACGGCATATCAAAACTTGAAATTACATTGTGTGAAATTAAATCGCAAGCAGTTTAAATTCAGTTTCATGAACGTGCAATGCAATGCGTCATTAAACTGTTCTCGCCTAGCAGCTGTATGTAGATTTCCAACAACACCGAATATGACATAGCATACATGTGCTTGGGCATGCTATATAAGAAGTGCATGCACTTTACTGCTTCCAATATTGATTTTGTTTCCAATGCTTCTGCAAGCTCAAGAAGATAGATGCATAGCATAGTGAATGCAATATGATACTAAGTGCTTTAAGACTTTATGCATTGCAATGCAACTTCCAACATTTAAGCTCTCACAAACGTTACTTGTATCGGGTTTTGCAACTTTTCATACTCATACTTGGATGGCATCCTTTGGATGCAAAAGCACAAAGGATCCATTAAGCTTCTGACAGGAGATTTTTGCATACTAAAACTTTAGCATAGCTTTACAATGTAAATTTATGATTTTGCATTGAAGTACGTACTGGTTTCCGAATTGCATTCAATGAACTTCCTTTTAAGGTTCTTTTTAAGCCTACTGCTTATGAACTATATTTCTCCCTTTGTTACAGATTTTGCCTCCAAACTGAGCTCTTACGCACCTAATAAGTTGAAGTTTAATTTTATTTTTGTGATCTAGCAATTTGGTTGCTTCTCACTCTCTAGAAATTGTTTAAAAAAATATAATATTTGAACTCCAGTTGACAATTTTAAAATGGACCTTGATTCGGACTACTGCAGCAATGACTCAGATGGGCGGACTTCCAGTCGCACTCCAACACCAAAACTACTGTCTCAGCAATTGAAGCAACATGGAAAGTTTTCAAACAGAGTTGTTTTCATTGTTGGAAAAAGTGAAGAAAGAATAGAAGTGGAGAACAAGGCAGAAATAATGAAAAAATCTCCAGTTTTGAATGCACTACTATTATCAGATAGCAGCCTTTTCGAAATTAAAGCACCGCAGTGGGATCCAAAAGTTTTCAAAATATTTATAGATGTAAGTTAAATGATTTAAATTAGTAATCGCACACAGAATGCTTACAATGGTATCCAATGAAATGATATGGAATGATATTTTATCATGTGCTTGATTGCTTTGCAGTATTTGTTGACTGATGGGTTCAAGGCCGGAAATCTTACAGAGTTTGACGAAATAATCATGCTAAGTATTAAGTACAAAGTGCCCAAACTCTTGACACAAGTTAACCCAATTGTTAAGCAAAGTATAACTTTGGATAACTGTATCAATTTGTACGTTTTGGGTGCAACTCACGATTTGGAAGAATTGCGTCTGGCAGCCTACAATTTCTTCTTGAGGTAAGCTTTGATGATATGAACTTTAAGTGATTTAAACCATTGACCCAATTTTTCCCCCTCAGAATGGGTAACGCATTTTTGGAGCATCAAAACTTTCTTGAACTGGACTGCATAACATTGTCGATTCTGATATCATCCGATGACTTTCCAGTTGTAGAGATTACACTGTTCAAACGGTTGAAGGAGTGAGTATGCATATATATATATATATATTTTAAAAAGTTTTCAAATGAAAAGTTAGTCATATAAAATGATCATCGTAATTTAAGGTGGGTTGTAGCACAGTGTCATCGACTGGGTTATCCACCGGACAGAAAAGAATTTTATGGACGCGTAGCAGGCATCCTTTTCAGACATGTGCGTTATGCTCAAATGACACCAAAGGAGTTCCGGAATGAAGTTCTTAATTCTGGTCTGCTAAATGAAACGGATATTGAAGCCATCAATTTGCGTCATAAAACACATCCTGGTCTTTGGTATGAATATGTAAATTGTAGTAACCTTTTTTCATAAAAGGTTTTCTTATAAGTGGATATTATTTTTACTTAGGCACACGTTACCCCCGTACCAATTTGTTGACAGACCAAGGATGACAAAAATGTACAACTTTGCTGTGCCTCTCTACAACAATGTTCAAATAGGATTTAGAAAAATTGCAGGGTCTTGTAATACAATCAAGGAAAGTGTGAGGTAAATTGCTTATTACTATAACTAAACACGAAAGTATACCTTCCTCCTTCATGAATTTATAACTTTCAGATTTTTAGTGAGCCACGACATTTACTTGACAAGCATTGGCTTTTTTGGACCTGCCAAAAGCGACCTTCGTGCAGACGGAGCTCCATTAACAGCATACTCGATTAAAATCCAAATTGAAGGTGACTACACCAAACACTATTTTCGAACACCTCCACAGTGTGCGACAGTGATAACCCGAGATAACTTCACGGTTGACTTGTCTCATCCATTTCAAATTAAAAAGTGTCAGCCCTACAAACTAACAGTTTGGATCGACGTGAGCTCTAAATTAATTTAAACATTTCCGTTTCTTATTACCCCAAGTATGCAAATAATTCTGTTGTACGTTTTAGGGAGAAGTTACCCAATTCGGAGTCTTCCCACTGCCGCAAGCCATTGTTTTAATTCAGTGCAAAGGAGAGCTCATGACCTTCCACTTCAGTGACGCCGACTGCGATCCAACCCCCACATTAGAGATAAGCGGACTCCCTACATCAGCTTATCCAATGATGAGCCAAAACTTCAATAGGCCGTACAAGAGCGAAGGAAGAATTAGTGGGGTAATTCGGTGCATTTCCTTTATCATAAAATAATTTACATTTTCAATGGAACGACGACCTCAGAAAATATGACTTTGAGACAGGTTAGGTAGAATCTTTGTCAGTTGCCCAAGTCATTTGTTTGGTAAAAGTTTGCTGAACCAATTGGTTTCCAGTGCTGGAACATTTTGTTGCATTTTTATATCTTTATTTAATGTTTTTATTAATGACCATTATGAATTTGACTTGTTGTATGATTTTTTTGTTTAAATTTAATTGTTATTATGGGTTATTTCATGACTTTGACCAATTCTATGAATAATTTGTTAACTGCGATTTGGTTGTTGGGAAAGGATGACGTCACCAAAATGTGTATTTAATTTTGACTTAAAGCATTCCACAGCCAGATCAGTTAGGTCGGTTGGTTTTGATGTGGGTTTTTGTGTATTATGAAATAAAGTACATATGTAGTATACGCAAAACCGAGTAAGCGCCATACCGAATTTTCAATATCACCACTTTTTATATCAGAATTGAAAAATTTAATAGAGTTTAAAAAGCTTTATCGGTTTGTTGAATTCAATCAAACTGATATATGCAAAACCTATGTTGCATCCAAATCCGGCGATGCTGATATCAACTTGAAACTTACAGCTTAGCTCATTGAGTTGATGCGATACAATCAAAACCACTGCAAATGCTTGAATCAAACTCAAACTGGAATATAAGATGCTCATGTTGTTGATGAAATTGGAATGTATATTTGTTACCGCAGAGCAGATGCGGATGAAATGCACGTAATCTAGTGTATATTTCGGACTGAGAAACGCCGCAGCGTGTCTGCTAACTGCTAATAAATTTTGAAAGATTTAATAAACATTAATTTGGACCTACTTGTTATAAAGTTAATTATGTAATACGAAAGAAAATCTGGAAAAGGTGTTAAAGAATTACAAGTTTCAATGAATAAACTGTGATGGATTGAAGTTTTGTGAAAAATGAGTTCCGCATTTCTTTTGTTTACCTGAGCAAATACATCAGGTGTCCATCAGATGTTTTGTGATTTGTTTTCGGACAAAAAGATTCCTTCAATAATTGGCAATAATAATTGAACACAAACGACTGAGATTTATGCATATCAAAGAAAACGACGGGTTTTATTATAGTTATAACGAAATCTAGAGCTTTTTGATCTTCATTGTAATAATTATTTGACTGATCATGATGATGGAGTTTACATCGGAAAACGTTGAGGCTGCTGTAATAGAGTTTTATAAAAATCCTGGGAAAGTGAATAGGGAATGTCATGAATGGTTAAAAAGTTGCCAGTCTTCGAGGGAAGCTTGGCAGGTGGTGTGGCCCCTGTTGGACCCCTCGAAGAATCCTCAAGTTCAGTTTGTTTCGGCAAATATGATTCATCACAAGGTTCTGAGGTGTATTAATGAAATCCCGGAACCGGAACTGCCGGCCTTGAAGGATAGACTTATTGCAACGGTGGCCAAATATATTGCAGGGCCTGATGTCGTCCTAACTCGACTTGGACTGACGGTAAGTAGTACTTTAAAATGTGAGAGTATTCGAAATAATAAGAGTTAATGTTAGAAGGCATAATTTAACTGGTTGGGATTTTTAGCTGGGCGCTTTTGTGACAAATACGATAGGCTCCACTTGGGCCAACCCGTTGGAAGATATTTCGACAATTTTTTCTCCCCAAAACTTTCCTGGTGTCCCGGAAGAAAATGTTTTTAAACTGTTGGTCCAGATTTTTGGATTTGTTCCAGAGCAGGCGCAATCACAGTGGCAGCATTCTACGAGGAAAGGTCAAGCTTATAGAGAAATTCAAGGAAAAGGCCAAACCAGTGAGTATATAACATGCTTAATTTTTTATTTAAAAAAATAAAAGTAAAAAAAATTTAGAATGTGCTTTCTGTTGCAGTGTTTTCGTGGCTCTTTAATGTCGTTAAAACCCAGCAAAACCATGAGGTCGTTGTGGAAGCTCTTAAAGCGATGAACTCATGGATGAAGATGATTTGTATATGTGAATGGCCGGATTTATCTCAATTTATTGACATTTTGGTGGTTTATTGCGCTTCCTCTGTGAATACTCAAAATGATCGTTTGACTGAACTAACTTTGGAGATAATTAGTGGAATAATTGGTGATCCAAATGCTCATCAGTATCCTTCTGTAATTCTGAACATACTTGAAAAAATTCTTCCATTGGAGGCTGCTCTAGATGTAGTATTACAAAAGGAGGATGCTGTAAGGAGATATTGATTTTTTTTAATGATTAGGAAATTTTGCGCAGGGATGAATTCATTTCATGGTTATTTTGTCTTGTAGGAACTGGCTACTTCATTTTATGGAATGTATGTAGCACTCGCAGACTGTCACTCTAAACTGGTTGTGGATGTTTGTGACCCAGAAAATACGTATAATACTAGTAATCCACGGAATCGTGAAAACTGTTTAACATTAATTAATATATTATTGAAATGTACTGGAAGTCCTGGAATATATCCTGTTGATGAGTTGGTCAGCAGTATTACGATCTCTGTGTGGTATTCGTTTGTGGTGAGTAAATCAGTTTACAAGGCTAAATAATGTTGAAAGTCGATTTCCTAATTCTTAATTTACTGATTTACAGGAAGATATACAAAACTTGCAGTCGGAGCGTTTGAAATATGTTAGAGTTATGCAGGTGTTTGAAGAAGTTTACAAATCTTTAGCTAAAATACTCATTCGTAAAGCCCAATACCCACCGGACATTAACGAGTGGAACTCTGAAGAAAAAGAACAATTTAGAATTTATAGACAGGACGTTTGTGATTGTGTTACATATTGCTTTGAATTACGGGGATGGACTATGTTAAATGAAATAGTGGATTGGGCGGAAGTGGATTTACAAACTGCTGAAAGTGTAAGATTTTTAGATACGACTTAATTAAGAATTTGTGTGAGCAAAGCTAGGTCACAGATCAAAATCGGCGTATGTTTTCTGTTTAGGATCCCAACAAAATCAATGTTCTCTGGCCAGAATTGGAAAGTTTAATGATGGCTATACGTGCAGTAGCAGAAAATATCTCGGATGAAACTGATCCTGTGGTTGTAGAGCCTATGAAACGTGTTTTCTCTGTGATTGAGCGTGTGTTAAAGTTTAATCGTGGGGTTGGAGGAAATCCAAAGTTATTTCAAGCTGCCATCGAATGTATAAGTAAGAATGCTGATGAGAGTTTCAGTAACGGATTGAGGATTAGCAAAGTTTTTGACAAATTAATAATTTAATAATTTGCTTTCCCTGTAGGTTCGTGTAGTGGGATGATTCATTTATATGACACTGTTTTAAAAAGCATAATTGGCTTTATCTTGGAAGGACTGTTTCAACCTGAAGTAATGACATCGGCTGCACTCGCGTTAAAGACATTGAGCCGGGATTGTTCAAGAAGTTTGGCACCATTTACTCCTGATATTCTTTCATTTTGCAAGGTACTAATAAAAATATAATTATAAAGTAAATGTAAAAATTCAAGGTTATAGTCTTGTTGACTAAAAATAAAAAATATTATGTTCCATTCCAGCAAGCTTTGGAAAGTGGTAGAATGAGTCCGAATGACAGCATAAGAATAGTATTTTGTATTGGAAGATTCTTGCCATTTCTACCATCAGATCAAATAATTACAGCAGTAAACGAAATTTTTGCTCCTTGTTTAACACAGCTGCAATCATTAGCGGCACAAGATGTAAGTTTACATTGCTTTGCTTATTTATGAAGCTACATGCTATCTAATTTTAATATCCCTCTGTGTTAAATTTACAGCCACAATCTGAGATAAAGCATAATTTGCTTGGTATACTAAACATATTTGGCACGTTGTGTGCTTCATTGGACGGAACCTCCTCTGGAGACGACGATGATGACGATGACGAAGAAATCTCTGAAGATATGCTGTCATCCGCTTCCAATAACAATAATAACTCTAGTCATGCAACTGCTCAGCAGCGAGCAGTAGCTCAAATTCAAAACCGAGCCCAACCCTTAATCCCAGTTGTCGAACAAATTCTTCCTGCTCTAGTCCCAGTGGCTGAAAAATGGGCCAAAGATGAAGAAGTTATGGAGGCATTATTTTCCATTCCAAAACATACGCTAGCAACTATTCATTCCTCAAGTCCCACTGTGATCCATTACTCCATGCAACTTGTAGTTATCTCCTTCCGCCTCAACCCTCTCATGTGTGCCACCTGTCTTGCCAAACAGGTAAAAATATGTTCCTTATCTTTAGTGCTACCACCAGAGAACGCGGGGTGACGAAAAGGCTCATGAACTTATTATGGTTTTATTTAATTTTATAGACAATGTTAATGCTTGGTAAAGACGAAATGACAACGCAGTGTCAATTTCTTGCTGAGATTCATCAATTAGTAGCTGATCGTGTCAAAGAAAATCGTGATACGGATTTTACTGAATCTTACCTTCAACTTATTGCACAGTTAGTGCGGAGTAACGTTAATATGGTAAACTCTGCAGGGATACGTCTGGAATCGATTATCCAGTTCTGTGAGTTTAATGTTAAGCATTTCTTAGTCGATTACGATTTACCATATTCTTGCAGTGGTTTTCTAAAATGATATTCTCGTGTAATCCATTACAGCCACAGTAGCATTGACATGTATGGAGTCGTCCGTTTTGAAGGCTGCTATTTTTTTGCTTACAATAGTTCTTCAAAAATCTTCAGAGCTACGACCTCCACTTGTGGACTATTTTAAAGCAAATGGTTTAGCTCTAATGCGCCAAATCATTCTTGCCATAGGTAATGTTTATGTGACAGCGATATGTTTTACGGGCTCCATATATTTTAGTGGTATTATAATAATAAATGCTGAATCTTTATTTCTGCAGGTCATGTAATACCCCGTTCCAATTGTCACAATTTCTCCGAACTACTTTTAGCTCTTAACAAAGCATTTACAGCTGAATGGAGAGTTTGGTTGTCCGAAATATTAGCAGTTGAAGGCTTTCCGTCTGTACATGCTAACGCGGAATCTAAACAGAAATTTTTCATGAAAGTTACAAAGTAAGTTTCCACTGTTTTTATTATAAAATTTGCTTATCTGAAATGTTTTTTTTACAAATTCTCAATCACAAAGAAAAATACCTAATTATATAACTATTTTTAGGGAGCGAGTGAACAAGAGAGCGATTCAAGATGCCATCAACGAGTTTACTGTGGTTTGCAGAAATATGGCAGGCAGTGAATATGCTGCTGCTACATCTAAAAGAATTTAAGAGTCTGGACTGAACTCAATATTTTAACAGTATACTAATGTATATTAAAATAAGATCTACCGTAACTTCTTTTGTTTCATTATAAGACTACAAGACATAATATTTTCATGCAATTATGAAAGCATGAGGCGTGAAATCCACCGGTACCTTATAATTTGTAATTCCTTCATGAAGCTCTACTTCTAAAACATACGCATGCAGAGAATAAATGTATATTATATTATTATCAAAACAACGATTGATATTATCACAATCAATGACTAAACCGTGAAACCAAATCTATTCCATTAAATGTTGGCTCATCTTTCAAAAAATTCCAAAGAATATGCTATTAATTGTACTTTTACAAACCATCTTCAGCACCATACCTATCGCCAGGTATGCAACCACACTAGTTTCGTAATTAAGACCATTTGTTTAACCAAAAACGTTATCTTTTACCGTTCCGCATGATGAGCATTTTTATTTAAGGAGCTGTATAGTACAACGATTAAGCCACGGTTGGATAACCACATTCTCAATCCTGACCACCACAATGGAGCAAATTTTCTTCCGCAGTAACTCTTTCCTTGTTTACAATCTCAATGGTCATGGTCATAGTTAATCAAACTGAACAATTATTCCAAACGCAAAACAATGACGTAACTGCATCAGTTGTCCATAGCACAAAGGCAAATGTGTTTGCGATACAACTGAAAACCTTCATTGCATTCGCAAATTGTGATTGGAACTGATCTGAATAAGTTTCTAGTTGGGTGCCGCAGTTCCAAAATGAGACCATTGCATGTTATTCCCGAGTTTTGTGTTTTAGTTATTTTATTTTCAGTGATCCCATTTTCAGTTAATGCGACCGCTTTGGTGAGGGAAACGGTTATTCCAAATGATAAGGATTCTCTGAGCTTGTGAGTGTGCTTACACAACTATGAATTTAAAAAACGTAGCCCAAAACAGAATTTCTGTAATAACTAATCCATTGTTTAAGATGGCTGATTGCTCGGACGGGGTGGGTTTACTGTTCACGCGCAGCTGAATACATGGAGGAGTCTGAGGAACAATTCAACGAACACCAATGCAAACAATGTTACGAAACCCTTTACCATGATCATATAAACGAACCGGTTAATATTTAAGAAGCCTAGTTTACATATCATTATCACATGAATGAATCATAACCGGTTTATTTAATGTGAATACAGGAGAACGTTACCGATGCTGACGTTTTACAATGTGCTCGAAACTTTGAAAATCCAGGAACCACTTTTCCTCGAGAACCACTAAGAAGCAATGGAGTGCGAGCTTACTTGTGCAACCCGGAAATCAGAGTAATTTTTATTAAAATTAGGTTTTTTAATAATTATTTTTCATGCAGGACCAGGACTTCATTAGTGAGGTCTTTGTATTTCTCAGGATACCCCAACTGGTGTGTTTGGACTTAGAGAATCATTTGCAGATCCATACAGAAAGTTTTCTGCCAAGAATGAGCCACATCAAGACTATTCCAGGAGATCGTATATCCGTTGTTTAATGGGAAAAATTTACGAAACAGAGGTATGTGTATAAGAGCGTATAACAGTATAAAATCATTTACTAGATTTAATTTCCTAACCCAACATTGCAGTTTGCAATGTGCACACCAAACCGAAGAAAATGTGCAGAAGCTAAAAAGCATGAAGATGAAGATACAATATTCTCAACCGCTGTGCCAATACATTATCAGTTAAACTGACAAGGTCAAACATAACTTCTGAGGACTGATATGCACCAGCAAACCTAAAGAGAATGATTGATTTTATTTACTGATCGCCATTATAGATAGCGATATGGTGCAAAATTCCTATATACTATTTTCTACATACAAAAACGCGTTCCATATTTAAATTTACACCTGTACTGGTATACTCAAGGACCAAAAAAGTAATTGAACTCATCCTCCTCAGCTTTCTTTTCCAATTCTGCCTGAGAAAGTTTAATGATTGTTTTGGGAGGTCTGGAGCGAGCGAGGATTGGTCTTCCTTTCTGTAAAATAACAATATTTTTTGTAAAATATAATATTTGAAACTGCTTTTTGTAAATAGCAATAAAATACATCCGTTTAGCACAAATGATTAACCTTGAGTTGAATTGGTGCTTCTGCACGTGCAATCGATCTCGACTTTCTTTCGTCATATTGATCTTTCTTTTTGTTAATCTGTTCCACCCTTTCCATCTCACGACGTTCTTTGTCCAGCTCCTAAATTTGTAACGAAAATATAAAATCATCATCATCCTGTGCAAATCATGCGAATTAAATGCTAAATGCAGTCACAATCTACTACGTTGACTTACACGTGAAATTTGCAACACAATTTCAATCGGCATCGCTTGAATTTCTTTCATCAAATCTTCAAAGTTCTTCTCCACAGATGTAAGCATCATAGTGGGGTTAAGATGGTGGTCAACAGTGCCTATAGTAAATAAAGTAGTAAGTTTTTTATGTTTGTCTTTGTATGTGATTTTAATTTTTAATATTTCAGTTATTCCGTGCTTACCCACAGCAGCTTGATAAACTTTAACAATGTGCTGTTGCAAAATACGATACAGTTTCTGTTGCTTTCTGACATCATAGTTGCCTCCAGTGAACATTCTGTTTTAGGAAGAGTACGACTTTACGAATATTGCTTGAATCGGACTTTCGGATACATTTTATTTATATGCGACAAACTTACTCGAACAACATTCCCAGTGCTTTTGCACGTTCCTCATCCATATCGATATTGGCTTGCATGGACGAGATTTCGTCACGAAGCAGCTTTCCCCTGTGGTTCAATTGTTTCTAATGATTGACAATCCACTTGAATTAGTCAAACGATGAAATAATTATATGCAAATGAGGGCAATGAGCAACACTGCTTACTCTAGTTTTGGCAATTTCATGTTGCACTTTCTCCAATAATTCTTCCGAAGCTTGAGAGTGCTGAATTAGTGACAGGTTAGCTTCCTCCATATCTGAATATATGGCTAACAACTGGCTGGGTTTCGTAAAACTCAAATCTGGAAAATAATATAGCATTCAATATTATGGTCGGCCACTTGAAATATTTTTCTCAGGTATGAGAGAAACCCTTACTGCCCAATTCTCTACGATCAGTTTTTTCATTTCCTGGAACGAGCTCCAATGAGGTCAGTAGTGCCTTCTCATTGTACCCATCTTCATCCTCTGAAAATCGAGAATAAAGATAAATTAGTAAATACATCAATTTTGAGTTTACATTCGTTCCTAGTGTAATTTTTTTACCTTTTCCTGTCTCATCAGATTTTACCGATTCCGAATCTTTCGATACTTTTTCCTTTTTATCTGAAGCTGGTGGTGGGATTAAATCATATATAATCTTTTCATGTTTTGCGGTGACATTTGCAAGTCTGGATTCAGTTCGTTTCACCAAGGATGCTGCTATCTCATTTGGGGTTGGGGGTTGTCTTTCAAGCGCCCGCTTTGCCCTGCGAGCTTGTTGCTTTGCGAGTCTACCCTTTGGTTCAGGTTCTGGGGGAGGGTCGGTAAATTCTTCAGGCAACCCAATGTTAACTCGCACAGCACGACCAAGATCTGCTACAAAGTCACTGCTTCCGGATGATCCTCCAACCATTACTGTAAAATGAGAAGGACGACAATGCCATATAAAAATGACTAATTCTTCCCTAATTGTTAGTCAAAAGTGATTTTACAAGCTTCTCGAGATTTCCCAGGCTGCTCATGTTCTTCAGTGTAGGCATTCGCCCTCTGTTCCACTAACAATGTCGCATCTTTCAAACTCATTCCTTGTTTCATGTAATCCACTAATTCTTCTTTAACTTGTTTCTCTCTCTAGAAAATTAATTTTTTGAAATAAAAAACAGATTTAAGCTAGGTCGTCCTAATTATTTTGGAGAGTTACCCGTTGGGCCCTGTGTTCTTCTTCTTCATCCTTTCTCATAATTTCCCTAGAAATGTCCTCCAAAAACCGCATGTATGACTTGCACTCGCGAAGACTTTCATTAGTGCCAACAATGTCACTTTTTATCTGGTTTATCTGAATGTTGAGCTGGCGAACTTCTAGTGCTTTATCTAGTTTCTCTTTCAGAGTAGCTTCTGCCCTGTGAAATGAATACAATTTTATATTTTAATGCGTAACCAGCTAAACAAATCCCAGTTCTAGATTAGTTGACAGTTTCAATAGTTTTACCGTTTAGCAGCTCGCTGAGTAGCTTCATCATTTTCTCTCAGAAACGTTTCAAATGCGTCTTTGGTAAAATCCGTCAGCCATTCATACTTACTCAAACAAGTCTCTTCAAACTCTTTGGATTGTTTGATCATTTCCAATGCAATTTTTCTCGCCCTCACAGCTCTCTAACGTTGTAAAGTATACTTCAGATGAGGGTATTCATTCATGATAAGTCAAAGGAAACTAAAAGGGATTTCCAAGACAGAATATCATCTCAACTTACCCTCAAGTAATAAATCTCTTTTCTCTGCATGATATACTCCGAGTGCATTTTCCTTGACACCTTCTGCAGATGATTTATGCCTAATCCATGCTGTGCTTTCCATATTACTTTTTTGTAATCTTGAGCCAAAGCTGAAATTGATTTTAAAATGTTCAGACAAATAACAATTCAATTATCCTGATGAATTTGCTTTTTAGAGGTAGTAAATTTCTATCGTTTAAAAAAGGTTACAAGGTCTGTAAACTGGCTGAAGAAATGGTTTGATGCGTGCCAGAACGATTTGACTTTGTTTAAATCCCTTGGTCCCTTTCATTAAGGTAGGAATATTTTGCTGGGTTAGCCTATCCTGTATAAATGGAATAAACGAAACGAGTCTAGCACGAAGATTGGAATTTGACTACTTTCAAAAATCTGGAAATGAATCCAAGTTTCTTACTTTCGCTTTGAACTCATCCAGCATTTCGATGAATTGTTCCACGTTTTTGGGATATGAAAATGGATTTGGATCATCATCTCCCTGCACGAAAGGAACTTGTTGATCTGCTTCTATACTTCTTTGCTTCAGAGGTCTATTCTGTTTCGCAGAAACTTGTCGAATGTCTGCAATCGGAGGTAATTCCACGGGAAGAGGTTCTCGGGGTTCTAAAATGTCAATCAACCCACTTCGCTTTGATGTGACAGAAGCTATTGCAGCTGCAACTGCAGATGATGATTTCCTAATATTTGACGTGTTTGACATGATGTAAGATGCGTTATGATTGCAAACTATAAAAGGGTCCACAGATTCGTCCACCAGTTTCAAGAGATATCATATTGTGATGATAAGTCATGGATTTAGCAATTTTGTGTTATTTTAACAAGCTAGTGCCACGGAGTTTCTTGGGCTCTCAGCAGCATGAAATTTTGATATTGATCAAACACCAATCTATACACATCTCCATGACATGAAGAATACAATGAAGGTGGTGTGGTGGGCAGGTGTGTATGAAAGACTATGAAGAGGTGCTGCAAAGATGCGGATTATTTGCCCAGTGCAGTGCTAGCAAATATGTCTCATGATGGAAAATACATGGAATTCAATATTCAATCAACAAGCAACATATATATATTATCCCACAACCAAATTTAATTCATTTCAAGTACTAGTTCATCAATGATGGTATTATTATAATCGGATACACACATCTCCTATCTATCCTATCTCTGTATACTAATAATAAAAACCAACAAAAAAGATACCCCTATTACCAAATACATTATTACTAAATAAACCTCAACACGAAACTAAAAAATAATTCCCAAAATAATCCCTACCCCTACCTAATCTTTACTTCTTCCCTAATCCAAGTCCACGGAAAACTGGTGGAAGATCTCCAGTAAATGAGTGTGGGACACCGCCTTCATCACGCAAAATCGGTCCCAACTCAGCGTCATCTGACTCAGCGTCATCTGGTTCAGCGCTTAGTCGCGGCTGTCCCCATATTCGTCCGTGTCCGTCGTCAGCACTTGAGTGCTGTTGTTGGCCTTCCATCCTATGTCCTCGCCATTGGATTGGCTTCCGGTTCGCCTTCTCTTTTGCTTGCAGCTCCAGAGTTACATCCTTCTGATTTAACTCTAGCTCCGTTAAGCCCCAGCGTCTAAGTCCATAATATCGTCGTTCACGGCGTTGTTCTGTAGTTTCCTGTGGACCGACAATAGCAGGAAAATGGCGTCCTCTCCAAATGTTCTGCACTGTGTTGCTCATTGTCAGGAACTCCAGCAGATAGAAGGCATAGCGGTTGGAGATGTTTAATGCACAATATGGGACTCCATTCCCTGTCTAAAGTCAAATTTGAAAAACAGCATCATCACGTAATAAAAAGAAGGACAAACTATTAAATAAATTAAACGTAATGAGGATATATACCTTCATGTGGTAGAGGCAAGACATTTCTTCATAACACGTGTAGTTGTTATTAAAGCGAAGGATATCATCGACGCTTTCTTCAGTTAAAAATATCCCATATTCAGCCAAGGGGTACACGTGCTGATGTGGATAGAAGAAGACTGGAGTTAAGCTCTTGCCTGCAACGCGGTTCGGCGAGTGTTGCAGCTTCATGGCAGCAATCTGAAGTTCCTTATGTAGTTGAGAATCCGTCAGTCGAGGAGTGGACGTGTCAGCAGGGTCATCATAATTTGGTCGCCTGAGTTGTCGGTTCAACTCTGCTGAGGTTGAAGCCAAATGAGCCCAGCGACTGAGACTAAGGACCTTGAAAGGGATGCTTCGACCTGAAATAAAATGCGGATCATAAATCACATGCATTAAATTATTGAATAAAACTGACATGATATATTTAATGATATAATCATGAGATAGTCATACCAGCATTCTCACAAATCCATTCGATACATTTAGTCACCATCTCCAAGTCCGAATTCAACGCGTATAGCAGATATTCGCCAGAACATTTGCCCCCGTACTAAAAACGCAGCAAAAGAAAGCAGTTATTAATATTGTATTTAAAGTAGTTGTTGTTCAAAAAGTGGACACATTACCTTGAAAAAGAAACACTCTATTGTGCCCAATAAGTTTTTGTAGTCCTTCAACTCATCACAGCTGCCGATCTCTGGAAGCCCCAATTGCTCAACTCGTTCAGAAACTTCCAAAATACGGTCCTTTGGAATGTCATCATCTGAAATAGAGGATATAAAAAACGATAAAAATCCACATTCTGCCAATCCATTCCTTAATGTGAATCAAGATAGAACTTAAAAGTTATAAATAATAACTCACTGGGATCAATCATTCTTGCAAAGCTATCAATGACTCCATCGTTTAGAGAAAACGCAGTCAGTCCAACTTCCGCCGGGACGAATTCTTCCATCAGTGAAAGCGGGTCAGGAGAAAAAAATGTTGAGAAACTGCACACGACGATTGATTTTGACATCCAGGCATCCGTTTCAAACATGTTCCAGACGTGGGCTCGGTTTTCTTGACGCTTCGTCTCAAATTCCTGTCTCCACTTTTCCTTCTCTGCTCGTCTGAAAATCATAACATTGTTACATGGCCTGGTTTAATTTTTGTAATTAAATAAATAAATGGTCAAAAGTCTCAAAGTTTAAACTTACAAGTAATGAGCGTTTGGATCATCTCCAGGAACATATGAAGGTCCTTGCACGCCACCAACACCCCGGGTGGTTTCCTTGTATTTTCGAGCCCTCTCCTCGTAAACAGCTCTTTCCTCTTTCGACAATGCCTGAAAAATTAATAATAATAAAGTTTAGGAATTAATCGTTAAAAATTTCTCACATTTCCCCGGTAAAACTTGGTCACAAACTATACCTTCCAACTGTCCGACAACAGTTCAGCAAGTTCAGCAAATCCTCTCGTCAGCTTGTGCCCTGACGCCTCAACCTCGGATCGTTTCGCCTCCATAAACATGAAGAATGCATTCTTCTTCTGTTTCTTCTTTTGGCCTGTATAAGTTGCAGATGCCATTTTAGAAACTTTGAAACTAAAGTTTCCGAAACGTGAGGAAATAGCAGAAAGTTTCCAGGAAATATAACTAAAGTTTCCGGAAAATAGCTCAGAATTTCAAAAACAAATTCTTGGAGCTCAAAAATTGAACTTACTACTTTCTCGAGAAGATAAAGCAGAATGAGTTGTGACCTGCACCTCACCGTCTCTTTTATACCCATCTTGTGACCTTGATTCGACTTCTTCGGGTCTTAAATGTCGCTTAAAGCGATTCCAGTTGATTGCTGCTGTCATATCACCACTACACTTTAAGTTAATTTGAATTACATGCAGATTTCAATTGAACAAAAAGTACCTAAAACTTTCACTTCACTTTACAGAGAAAATAGAGATACGTAAGTGAAATAGCCATTTGACCTCCTTCACGATACCTTCCAACGTATGTCTAGTCCTGATAACTACCAACAAGATGTGCTATTCACACTACTCTGCTCTGAAATATTTACACAAGGGAAAGTACCTAATGATTGGATCTAATTCGCCCTTGCTCTTAGACATTATCAACATATTATGCATATAACGGTCCTTTGTTCTTCTAGAAATACTTTCTTCTTAAAGAAAACTTGATCGCACCATTGTTTCAGTTTTTGGGAAAAGTAACCAAGTATTTAATTTTATGCATGAAGATGATCGAGTTCTACTTTTGACTCGAAGTCTATGAAATGCGATGTGGTAATGTGGCAGTATTGTTAATAATAATTATATTAACTGTAGGACTAGAATTCTATAAGTTGATGAATTTGGATACGAATTCTTTATTTACTGAATGAATATATCAATCACATGAATTCCGAAAGGCAAAATTTGCAAAAATTGTCGCAAAAATTCTGATGATAGAAAATTCAAAAAATTTTTCAAGTTTCTCTGCAACAGGTGTGTAAAGTCCATTAAACATCTTAGAAAGTCACTAACCGGCTAATTAAACATAAATCATGAACATTCATTAGTAACGTAGTTAATAAATTGTTATTTTTAAAAATGATGTCTGATACATGATGTTTTGATCGATATTGATTACTTGAAGACAACTGCAGCATGAGCAACCTTGAATGCCAAAAATGAGGATGAACCATGCAGCACCGAACAACCCGACGGGGAAAGCGAAGAAGATGAGTATGAACCATAAGATGCCCATTACCGGGTTGCCCATCTTGCTTTTCGTTGACGATAGACTCGAACGCTTGTAAATGACTTCGGAAATTGAAATTGTTACGTCGGTGGTGGATGTGAATTGGCGTAGTTTGATCAAAGATATAGTGCTCTAAGCTTTCTTCTCGTGCAATCTGAAGAATGGAAGAGCTAACTAAATGTTTCAAATTCTTATGAAACTACTTGTGGCTAGCTTGTGGTAAAATCTTGTGATGGCATAGTCTCACATTATCTCATAGTAACGAAACCGTATGATGCATGCCAGAGCCAAGGCATTAAGGGTAACTAACTAACTGACGAAACCTGAAGAGAGTACTCTCTATGCCCTTTATGCTTGGCCAGAGCTATGTATGTCCAGGTCTTTTTCATGCCGTATGAATATGACTGCCCTTTAACTCATCTCATTGCATGTTTCCAGTGAAGTATTTGAAAACGTAAGTATGAATGACGTTTATTTTGTTGTAGGCATGATACAAACCGGAAATGGCATGAATGCAAACCCTTACAACTTTAAAATGCTGGTGATTCTTAAATCTTCAATAAAATCTCTGAATTAAAATACGTTTTAGATTAAAACAACGTGGGTGTATAGATGTTTATCTTGATATACTATTTGATGGCACAAGATTAATTATGTAAGTATGCACAATCGCTAATTCCTTGCAAGGGAATTTTATTTCATAGAATTGTCGAATACAATTTTATTGCATCAATACATTTAGTCATCAGATTCAGAAATAGGTTCAGAAGTTGGCAACATGTCTGCTAGAGCAATAGTTTGGAAATTCGACGCCCTTCCTCAAAAGATCACAAACTTCCTGATGAGCACATACAAAAAGCCAACGACATTGATATCAGTTTGCTTATAATACTTATATGTATGCATGCCAAATAAAAGGCATTTATATTGATATAGTGTAATTGACAGGTCATACCTGTAGGCAACTGCAACATTTACAACCTTGGAATGTGTACAGCAACACGTACCACGGAATGCAGAAACCTCCCACAAAAAATGAGATGAATATGAAGACCAGAGCCCAGAGAATGGCCACTATAAAATTGCCCATGATGAAAAATTCTGACAATAATTGGACTTCCAAACTAAAGTTCAGCTCAAAGTTGGGTTTTCCAAATGAAACGGAAACGATGAAGAGTCGACCTAGCAGATGGACGAGCAGCTTGGATAAAAAATGTTTTAAATATTTTGATTCGAAATGAAATTCGAACCAAAGATGAAATCGGATTGTTTCTTATTTGTGTCATGTCCCTACCAGATTCATATCATGGGGTTTGTCATAGCAGCGCTTAGTGATGAATTCCAAAAGAGACTATCGCTAGTTATTGAATGAAGATGACGACACACAACTGCAATGATAGATTCAAAATGCACCAAGTCAATTTCCTTATCGTACATTCCTTGTCACACTATTCATGTAATAAGTAGTACTCCAGCTTATCAGGATAAGTCTGCAATATTGGCGATTTATTAAAAGACGATTTTAGACTTGGTCAATAGTCCCTGATCAAAACTCACCAATATGCCTCCTAAAAAAGACAAAAGTAAGGGCAAGGGTAAGGACAAGAAGCCTGCGGGAATGAGCAAAAAGGAGAAAAAATTATGGGAAAAGTTTGGTCGAATTAATGCAGAAGGTCCTGATGGGAAAGAATCCAGTATAGTGGCATTTCGTAGAGATGAACTGGAGTGGGCTGTGGAAAGGCTTCGAGAGCAAGTGACAGTCAGTCGATCTGAAAGAATACGGTATCAACTAGAGAGAGACTACCTTATGGAGATGCAAGAAAATTACAGGAAAAAGCTCGAGTGTTTAATTGTATGAAATGTTTTAGCCTAAATTTAAGTTACATTGCATAAAGAACATCAAACCAACCCTTTTGTATTGCTTTGAAATTAAGATTGAACAAAAAGCTTTAATTGCTAAAAATAACCGAGCAGCCCAGGACGCTGAGGAAAACAAAATCATCAAAGGGATGGAGGGGAAGCACTTTCGAGCCGAGGTCCAGATCATGGCTTCCCGCAGGAGTGTCGTGATGAAATACGTCGTAAAAAGGTAGATTGGTTACTTTCTTTCCAAAAAGTATCATTTTATAATGGCGTTTTTAACATTGTCGCAAATAGATAGCTGACATGTTGCAAAGGACATGGCAATACATGTCAATGGATATGGATGAGCAAGATGCTTTATTGGAAAAGAACGCTCAAGAGTACAAAAAACGTATTCAAGAGACCCAGTAAGTTTATCATTTTGCATTTTAGATTTATTAGTAAACCTCATTAATCTCATTTCACTGAATATAAAATAATTTTAAGGAAAAAATTGCAAGACCTTCACAAGTACATGGAAGATCATGACAAACAACTAGAAGAATTCATCAAAAATTTGGAACAGGAAATGGAAAATTCGTTAAACCTATTTTTCATTACACGACGCATGGAACATCAATTGGTAAATAAAATTTATTTATGTTAAATGGTTTCTTAAAGAAACTTATGCTAATTTCTTTGTTAGACTGAAGAGCGTTGGGATGAGTTTATTTGGAAGCTATCGAATAACTTTGAAAATAGCTTAAAAGCAATGAAAAACTTTTACAATGATGCTTCGTTCAGTAATTTCACAATGATGTACACTCTTCAAGACATGATATCATCGTCCGTCGAACGTATGCAGCAGGTGAAAGAACAATGAAAACATTTAGGTCATTTTAATTTGCATTATCTCACTACGCCCCAGGGATTCAAATGTGTTTGATTGTGACTATTTAGTACAATCGTAAAATCAAAGACCTTCAGCACATGATGCAAGAAGCCCACAACCAAATGCCAACGCTCCGGATAACGTTTGGAAGAGCCAGAGTTCGTCACGACCGCATCGTGAGAACAAAGGCAGGTATTAAAACTGTCAACAAGGAGCTTCAGCTAACTCAAAATAAGACCAACGCTTTGAGAGTTGATTATCGACAAAACTTTCATCGTCTCGAAAATATCAATGCGGAGCGAGGAAACTTTCGTTCCAATGGAGCAGAAATGGTTCAAAACGTTATGGACGCTTTCAACTACCGTTTCCGTGTACAAGAAGACTGTAATGATATGCAGGATGAGATAGATAAGATGGAAAGCGAGAAAGCTAGGCTTCTTGGTCATTTCAATAACCCTCAGGCGTTTCCGCAAACAGTTGGCCCTTACAAAACGTTATTTGATGAGAAAGAAAAGCATGTTGAAGACGCTCGTTTATCGGTATTATTTTGCATAATGCTGCCCTTGAACTTTATAGTGAGCGTTGTTTGTTCTTATCAACAATATTGTTCGTTTTTAGGCACTCCGAATTCATAAGCAAAATGAAGATCTGCGTAATTCTTTGGAAGCCCGATTACTTCGACTGGGACTGACAAAGAAGCATGCAACCGTTACTCCAGAAATACCTTCACCATTTGGTGTTGGACGTATCCCAACGAGAATCGATTGGGGTCCAGCTAATCTCGTTGCCAAAAGGTCGTTTCGTATGCCGAGGCCTATACCTGAGACAGAATATTGTGACCCTGATCTTCAGGATGTTAAAACTGCGGTTCCTGTTTGCATGACAGATTCCATCAGAGGATTTTTGGCATGGAAAGAACAACAAAGGGAACAACGAATGTTGGCTAAAAGTGGAAGAAATTTGGAGGAAGAGGAGGAAGCAGTAGAGCAGTTGTATTGAAACGTTACAATATTTGCATACTGGCGATTTGTGATTTATTTATAAAGCCATCTAATTGCAGAAGAAGTCACAGTTGTCGTTTTAAATTAAATATTATACTTTATAATACACACAACCATGATTTTGACTATACAACTGAGAAGGGTCGACATTGCTTGTGTGATACATCCGTAAACTCATAATTAGTAGAAAGCTACAAAAATCTTATGATCATCATGACTAACTTTTTTCATTAAATCTCCCAAAAGGATGCTGTGATGTAATGACCGACTACCTAATCAAATTATGAGGTACACATTGAATCTTGTTTCCATTTTTTGTTAATTTTGACAAGCTTGTGGTTTTCATTCAACAAGCAAGTCGCAATGTGTCTGTGAACATTACCTTATAAGTTTTAGAAAAATGAAAGCAAAATTTGTAGGTGCATCTAACCATAAAAACACACAAATTATTGCTGCACAAAAATCTGTGGTGTTGCATGCATCATTTATTAACGATGTATGGTTTGTGCCATACTCAAATGACCTTTACTAGTACGTGGAAAACAAGGCTGTTGTAAATAAACGGAAGATGCATTTGAAATCAAGTTGTTTAACTGGTTCGTCACCTCACTGTGCTGTGGGTATATGATAAAGTGTGTACATAAACATGCATAAGCACACAGCAATAGAGCATCCTAGCAAAAAAGATTTGTGATGTGATGATTCTACCTCACGTTTCTCAATGCACCTAACACAGGTAAATGCTCGTAGGAGTGAACTGAAAAGAACAAAGAGAAATCTTTTACGTAATTTGATTTCAAGTGTATTCCCATTACTTTTTGTTGTAAAATGCATTCTACACTGCACTATCATTACGGAAATGAAAGAGTTCAACGTGTAGCTTAATAAGAGAAGAAAAAGTAGCGATAGCTTCAAGGATTTTCATCTTTGACGATGAGTGCATTACCAATTACAATGTCTAAAAGTCAAACGACATGTATATGCATTACAAAATTGACAAGCAATGTTTAGCTTTTCATGCGAAATCTGAATCCAATCCCAATCAAGTTTTCTATGCACACATGCCTGCGTTTACATTATGTCACATGTCAGATAGCAATTGTTGCATCATAAATACTTCCGGTAGGAAAGGCAAAGATGATTTGTAACTGTATGCAAAGATGAACAGGAATACAAAGTGAATTCACATTGTCAAACTGTACTCTTTGCTAATTTCAAACAAATTTTCAAACGCCATTTCATTTACCATATAACCTTCTGCAGGCACGGGCCCGCTTGCAGTAAAAGCGTCTAAGAATAGATTCCATTTTAAATTTTAAAACATGGGATATAAGCTAACAAGTGTTAAATGTGTAGGCACAGCCTATGCATTTTTAATACTCAGCGTAAATTTTACATCTGCCGGTTTACTGCAATCAATACGAGAAGCGGCGGTTCCTAAAGGTAAATCTCAAACTAATATGGTAGTTGATGGCTTTCATTGTGAAATACATACATCCAAAGGTTATTGATAACATATATTTTGAAATAATTTTGAAGACATGGACTACAAGCTTCCAGTAGATGAAAATGCTCAACCTACTGCTGTACTACCTTCCACTCCTCAAACAGTAGCAACACCATCAGCATCATCAGTTCCAGCACCACAAGTGCCAGCATCACAAGTCCCCTCAACAGCAGTTGTAACTCCAGCCCAAGAATCCAACCTGCTTTCCACGCTACAATCCTCCCTTTCAAAACTCTCATCTGCGATTCAAGAACGCGCAGATGTGGCCGCAGATCGTCTCGACAGTAAAAAATGCAAAGCAGGAGACATTCTCTGCAATTCTGGTTTTGACTTGGGCACCAAAGTGCAAAACCAAATGAGCACAGCCATTATCAAAACATTTGGAACAATGATGTCCGAAATGGTCAACTCCACAATCTCCACGGGCATGGGTGACTTTATGGCAAAACACGGAAGCAACAACGGAGAAACTCTGGCAGAGGAGCACAAAGCTATGGTGGCAATGGCTGCAAATGTTCTGCAATCAGTCAGCTCCAAAGTGATAAAGACATTCACATTTTTTATTCAGCTTGCCATTTCCGGCACTCTTCAAAATTTACTGCATCAACTCATGAAGGGAGTAACTTCGATGTACGGTCAACACCAGAAAAGTATGAGCGATCTGAGAACTACGGCGTTGCTCAACTCCCACCCTTCAAAAATCCCTAAACCAAGTGACCTTCAAGGATTTGGCAGTTTGGTCAATGATGATCCTATTCAAACGCTGTTGAATGCTGGAGCTCTGACCTCCCTTAGTTATCCAGGTTTTGACCTGATGTCTAATTTACAATCTAACTTATTTAGTGGCGACACCAATAGTTTGGTCAAGAAGAGAGCAGCAACATCCATTCTTACGCCATATGGACTGATTACGAATAAAAAGAAGTAGCATTTTATAGTAAACTGCCACTTATCAAAATTTATCAATTATTATAATATTACGGTTTGGTAGTATCTAATATCATGCCAGTTTTGACTTTTTGTTTCCTAAATATATAAGTACCATGTTATACTTGCAGAATGGAGTATTCATTTGCAGTAAATGCCAATACAGGCATGTAATATGATGTTCAATGTTCAATACTGTTACTTTGTTATCGATTTTATGTTTTAAAATAAAGCTATTGCCTGTTTTCCACGAAAAGGCGGACTGAAATCCTATAAACTGGAATTGATTTTTGTTATGATGACTTGATGATGTACATATTATACCGTACAATCTATCTATGCATGAAAATAAAGCCACAAATGTGGTGCGCCCGTTGCGATGATAATGATAAGACAACGGCGCTGCTAATCAGGTTCAGATTAATGATAAGTTAGCTTTACTACAATCAAATATAAACGCTAACAAGGTATATGAATGAGACAGTACAAAGAATGAGTACGATCATGACGATCGATTCAATAGTATAATGATGATCTCCTACATCCTACTAGCTGCTGCTGCTGCTGGGCATCCCATGTGCTGTGTCTTCAGTTGACCGCGGTGACCGTTCTCAGATGTCTGGGGCAAGTTGGATAGCGTCCCTCATGCCCCCCTTTGGAGTTTGACCTCCGGTCAAGCTGGATCTGAGCGGTGAACCTCTCCGGTACTCGACGAAGACGTGTAGACCTCCGTGGTTCTGATCCTCCTGCAGGTTCCTCTTCCGTTCTCGCGTGTTGCTCCTTGTAATAACGGCGTAGGAACTTCCGGTTTCTCCAGAAGACTCTACCAGACTCCGTTCGGATGGTATAGCTCCGGCCACGGTGGTGGACATCAATCACCTCTCCGACTCTGGTCCACTCCTTTGTGACGGGGTCTTGCACGCGAACAATTTCTCCTCGTGTAAGGTGGGGCAATGGTCTGGCTGTTGTATTGTAATGGCTGACTGCTTTCTCTTTCAATCTGCTAGCACGCGTATCTGCCTCAGCCATTTGCTTTCTCCACTCCTTAGCGAACTGAGCTCGATGTAGCGGAAGTTTGGTGCGTATTGGGAATCCGAACACGAGTTCAGCTGGGCTGCGACCGTCAGCTCTTGGGTGTTTCGCAACTCCATGAGCCCGAGTTGAAAGGCGTCAGTTGTCAAATCTCCATTTGGTGATGTCTTCGCGATGAGATGAGACGCTGCCTTCACGCCAGACTCAGCTAGACCGTTGGCTTGAGGATAGTGAGGAGACGATGGATCATGGACAATACCCCACTTCCGGACCCAGTTTTTAAACTCAAAGCTCGAAAACTGGGGTCCGTTGTCGCTGATGAGTTTCTCGGGGATTCCTACGTTGACCATCATTTGTTTAAGTAGCTGGATGACGCGGCTAGTATTTGCGCTGTGGCCGCATTTGGCCACGCTAAGCCATCCGGAGAACTTGTCCACCATGACGAGGTACTCGTAGCCAGCGTATTTGAATAGGTCCACCCCAACGCATTGAAACGGACGTGTACACGACTGCTCTACAAGCATGGGCTCCTTCTGCTGGGATGGTAAGCGAGATGAACATTCGTTGCATCCACGAACGAGATTTTTAACATCATTGGAGATGTTAGGCCAGAAGACGGCTTGACGTGCTCGACGAAGGGTCCTCTCCTGACCTTTGGTGGGATGCATGGAGGGTTTCCAGTACGTTACGTCTTAGCGCTTCCGGTATGAGGATCCTTCTGCCCCCATAATGATGCCATCTTCAACCCGGAGCTCGTCCTTGATTTTGAAGTATGATGCCAGATCTCTGTCATGTTGTTTTTATGCTGGAAATCCGTTTCTGATCAACTGGAGGAGTCTTCCATACTCACTGCATATGCTTCCTGCGTCTTTTACTGCCAACAAGATAGGATCTTGCAAAATGTCCGTCCCATCTTCCGGATCCTTCAAAATCGCAGCAAAATTTGTAGGTACGTCACAATCCTCCTCTTCTTCTGCGTTGGGGTAGACGATGGATAACGGGAGAAAACATCGACAACAATGTGTTGTTTTCAGCTCTCCATACAACTTGCGGACGAAAAGCAAGCTAATTTTTCCTTCAACCGCTGGAGTCGGGGTTCTCGATTTCATCCAAGGTTTTTGCGTTGAGAATGGAAAACGGGGCGATGATCAACCCAAGCTCGAAAGGTTTCCCAAGAAGGAACATGCGACATTTCTTGACGCCCACGTGACGGCGAGCAGCTCGATCTCGGTAGCACTGTATCTGGCTTCGGTTGGCGTTACGAATCTGGAACCGCTTGGAGTAATTTCCAACTGTTATCGCTTTGTTCCTGCCAGAGAGCGAACCCCAGACCTTTGGACTCGCCGCCATCAGTTTTCCAGACGAACTGGAGCGTGAAGGGTCAAACTGGGCAGAAATTCGGGACTGGAAAACTCCTGAATAATTTCATGAAATGCTTTTGTGTAGAGGTTCCAAATAAACACTGCATTTTTCGGGAGGAGTGCCGCGTTATTGGTAGTGCTATACTCCGAGAATTGAGATGAGAAGGCTTCGAGAGAGGAGGCGAGTCCCAAAATGCCGTCGTACGGTCAGTGTTGGAAGTGGGATCTGCCAGTGGAAGATGTTGTATGAGCTGGACGAAGGGGGACGGTGTGTATCATCCTGGTTAATCCCTGTAACCACACCACTCACCACATTCGGTTTTTTTGCCAAGATTTAGATACTTTTGCGGTGTGCCAGCGTATTCCCGTGGTCCAAGACGACGGATTTGAATGCTTCATACCGTCCGTGGGTTGCTTTCGCTATGCCGGCTAATGTATGGACTTATCTCAGCAGGTGAGAGGTCATAACAGGCGGGAGACGAGGCGATCAAGGGAATAAGCAACGTTGAGAAAATCGTAGAGGACATTCTCATTTATGACGACGACTTGGAAACCCATACAAAGCGTGTGATGGAAGTCATTCAACGTTGTTTGGACCACGGAATGACGCTTGAACGCAGAAAAAGTTCAAATTTGGAAAACCGGATGTGGAGTGGTGTGGTTACAGGGTTAACCAGGATGGATACACACCGTCACCCCATCTCGTCCAGGCGCTACAACAATTTCCAGTCCCAACTTCCAAAACTGACGTGAGGTCATTTTGTGGACTCGTCCAGCAGTTCGAAGCCTTCTCATCTCGAATTGCTGAGTTAGCACTACCAATACGGGCACTCTCCCGAAAAATGCAGCGTTTATTTGGGAACCTCTACACCAAAAAGCATTTCATGAAATTATTCAGGAGTTTTCCAGTCCCCGAATTCTGGCCCAGTTTGACCCTTCACGTCCAGTTCGTCTGGAACTGATGGCGCGCAGTCCAAAGGTCTGGGGTTCGCTCTCTGGCAGGAACAAAGCGATAACAGTTGGAAATTACTCCAAGCGGGTTCCAGATTCGTAACGCCAACCGAAGCCAGATACAGTGCTACCGAGATCGAGCTACTCGCCGTCACGTGGGCCGTCAAGGAAATGTCGCATGTTCCTTCTTGGGAAACCTTTCGAGCTTGTGGTTGATCATCGCCCCCTCGTTTCCATTCTCAACGCAAAAAACTTGGAAATGAAATCGAGAACCCCGACTCCAGCGGTTGAAGGAAAAATTAGCTTGCTTTCGTCGCGCAAGTTGTATGGAGAGCTGGAAAAAACACATTGTTGTCGATGTTTTCTCCCGTTATCCATCGTCTACCCCAACGGCAGAAGAAGAGGAGGATTGTGACGTACCTACAAATTTTGCTGCGATTTTGAAGGATCCGGAAGATGGGACGGACATTTTGCAAGATCCTATTTGTTGGCAGTAAAAGACGCAGGAAGCATATGCAGTGAGTATGGAAGACTCCTCCAGTTGATCAGAAACGGATTTCCAGTGCATAAACAAAACATGGACAGAGATCTGGCATCATACTTCAAAATCAAGGACGAGCTCCGGGTTGAAGATGGCATCATTATGTGGGGCAGAAGGATCCTCATACCGGAAGCGCTAAGACGTAACGTACTGGAAACCCTCCATGCATCCCACCAAGGTCAGGAGAGGACCCTTCGTCGAGCACGTCAAGCCGTCTTCTGGCCTAACATCTCCAATGATGTTAAAAATCTCGTTCGTGATGCAACGAATGTTCATCTCGCTTACCATCCCAGCAGAAGGAGCCATGCTTGTAGAGCAGTCGTGTACACGTCCATTTCAATGCGTTGGGGTGGACCTATTCAAATACGCTGGCTACGAGTACCTCGTCATGGTGGACAAGTTCTCCGGATGGCTTAGCGTGGCCAAATGCGGCCACAGCGCAAATACTAGCCGCGTCATCCAGCTACTTAAACAAATGATGGTCAACGTAGGAATCCCGAGAAACTCATCAGCGACAACGGACCCAGTTTTCGAGCTTTGAGTTTAAAAACTGGGTCCGGAAGTGGGGTATTGTCCATGATCCATCGTCTCCTCACTATCCTCAAGCCAACGGTCTAGCTGAGTCTGGCGTGAAGGCAGCGTCTCATCTCATCGCGAAGACATCACCAAATGGAGATTTGACAACTGACGCCTTTCAACTCGGGCTCATGGAGTTGCGAAACACCCCAAGAGCTGACGGTCGCAGCCCAGCTGAACGTGTTCGGATTCCCAATACGCACCAAACTTCCGCTACATCGAGCTCAGTTCGCTAAGGAGTGGAGAAAGCAAATGGCTGAGGCAGATACGCGTGCTAGCAGATTGAAAGAGAAAGCAGCCATTACAACACAACAGCCAGACCATTGCCCCACCTTACACGAGGAGAAATTGTTCGCGTGCAAGACCCCGTCACAAAGGAGTGGACCAGAGTCGGAGAGGTGATTGATGTCCACCACCGTGGCCGGAGCTATACCATCCGAACGGAGTCTGGTAGAGTCTTCTGGAGAAACCGGAAGTTCCTACGCCGTTATTACAACGGGCAATACGCGGAGACGAAGAGGAACCTGCAGGAGATCCGAACCACGGAGGTCTACACGTCTTCGTCGAGTACCGGAGAGGTTCACCGCTCAGATCCAGCTTGACCGGAGGTCAAACTCCAAAGGGGGGCATGAGGGACGCTATCCAACCTTGCCCCAGACATCTGAGAACGGTCACCGCGGTCAACTGAAGACACAGCACATGGGATGCCCAGCAGCAGCAGCAGCTAGTAGGATGTAGGAGATCATCATTATACTATTGAATCGATCGTCATGATCGTACTCATTCTTTGTACTGTCTCATTCCTATACTTTGTTAACGTTTATATTTGATTGTAGTAAAGCTAACTTATCATTAATCTGAACCTGATTAGCAGCGCCGTTGTCTTGTCATTTATCATCGCAACGGGCGCACCACAGAATGACTTGGAGCTTTACATGACTCCCATTTTTATTGATTGAGCAAATGAAGCGCTTTTAATGACAAGTATATTATATTTAGCCATATTTAATGATTTAACTTAAATCCTTGAGTTCTCAGAATCCGCATACTGGTGACATGAAATGTTTAGATTTTCTAAATGCTGTACTTTCATTTCAACGTTTTCTATCGCAATTGTAATTTCATATCTAATTAGTTGTTACACGTTTTATGAGTCTAATAAAAACAATCATTACACTTATTTCCCAATTTTTACTTGCGCTCTAACTATACCAATTGAGTTTTATCGGATAAATTCTCCAGTTTTATAATAGCACTGCATATCATCAGCACTGCAGTAGCTTTGATTGATATATCACAATGAAACCCAAAGCTCAATATATTGATGATATTAATAACATTAGCAGTTTTTACTGATCATTCATTGTCTATTTAAAATAAACACATCATGCGTAAAACATCATCAAGATGTTACCATTACTCAACTAGGTTAACCTAAATTCCGCGAGTTGTTCGTTTGGGCTTAAAACACTACGACTGAAAATAAACAAAGGTATGAGCAAAAAATGTCTGCACTTTCTTCATAGCTACTAGATACACAATGAGGATGAACAACAAACCAGTTTGTCCTTCGTTTTCCACATGTTATGCTACTTGCTTGATCATAACTCACTGGAGGAATCTTGCTGGGCAATGTTTGTACATTAAATTGAGCCGAAAACTCGGGAAGGGAGGCAAACAAAAATTAAACATTCTAAATGAAATTCCAGTTTAATTTTAAAACCCTGGTAAAAACCAGAAAATTAAGCTTTACAAACTGAGTTGAAACGGTCGCCAGTGTGTGCTTCAGAGTAAATAAAATTCAAAAAGACTTCAGATCGTACCTGCTTACATGCACTGTTTTGAGACGAACATGCAATAAAAAACCAGTTTAATTATTGGGAGGCTGTATTTTTCACTCCTAAACTCTTATAATAATTGTTGGTCGGTTGGCATGATCTCCAACAGAGTTTGAGTTTGGATTCATTGTTCAACTTTTCCATAACATGTAAAGCACTACAGTTTGTAGTATTCAGCAGTAAGAACGCAGACTGTAAATTGTTCACAAAACCATGACCTTCCGCAGACAACGCACAAATTGCTATAATCCAAATAATTACATACATAGTCTACGAACAACAAAAAAGGCAAAATGTAAAAGCAACTCACCATAATAAAAAATGAGTATTTTTGTAAGCGGAGCGAATTCAGTTGAGGCAGTAGGAAACGAAAAAACATTGACTCTACCGCAACTATCAGAGGAAGCTAGATTTGCATTTTTCATGAAGGTCCAAAGGTCCCCATGATCTGCTCCATATTTTCATGCACTTTAGTGAAAGCGACACACATTGAATTCAGTTCTCAATATTGTACGTGAGTGTAAAAACATATATTCATGGCACTTTTCACCATCAAAGATTGTCAACAACCATTAAAATCAATCTATTAAAATGCAATTACCAACATACGATACAGAACCGAACGATCATATCTAAGATACATAAACAACCGAAATGGTACATATGAAATAAAGGAAGAAGAAAATAATATCCCTTCATTTACGGGATCATAATACATACTAATCACTCCATCATTATTTGGTATGCAAATTTTCTGGGTACCCGTGCCTACCGCAACAGATATGCATGTCAGTGTCGTCATGGTTCACGCTCTCCTGATCAACCTTACTTGCACGTTGGGAGCTGCTGCTCATGGACAAAAAAAACAAAACTCATCAGATTTTCTACGACGTTCTATGCGAGTGTCGGCATTTCTGCTAGCTTGTCCTCAGCTCATTTATTGTAGCAGTTCATTTTATTATATTTGAATTTGATTAGTATGTATTTCCATTTTTAGATCATTCTTCGCTTAAAAGTTCACTTTCTGTTTTTATAATTTTTTTTTGCGAATTGTCATTGTGCGCTAAATTGATCAATCTTATCAATTCTGTAACTACTATCGGATCCATTATTTGTTAAAAATGAACCAAAAAACAAGTATCAGTTTTAACCAATGGAAGATCGGACTCATACTGATGTTTTCTGCAGCTAATGCACAAATAGAACTACGTAAGTACTTTATTTTAGATTATATTACGTTTTTAAGACGGAAAATCATTTTTGAGATGTCTCTTTGTTGTTTTTCTATTATTTTTAGGGAAAATGAATATTGACGAATCCAAACTGAGCGTTTCAGGACATTCCTCTGGTGCCGCAATGGCCACACAACTGCATTTTGCACATTCCAGCAAATTTCTTGGTGCAGGGATGTTTTCTGGGGGTGAGTAAAAGGAAATTTAAAAAAGTGTAATACAGTTTTCTTACAACATAATTACGTGCCAAGCTTATGCTCATGTTATAGTTCCATACATGTGTGGCAATAATTACTCAACTCGTATGTGCACGACATCGCCTGCCTTGGTAGATGTTGATGGGTTGATAATTGAAGCTGATTCACTAGCCGTAGCAGGTAAGATTGACTCAACGTCAAATATCCGGGGAAGCAAGGTGTTTATTTTTCATGGAAGCAAAGATGCAAGAGTTCTACCCGGTAAGTGGTAGCGTTGTTTTCAATAATGAATCTCTAAATCATGCATGGCGAAAGAAAACTCATTTCTTTTATATGTTTAAAAGGGTCTGGTACAAATATAAAGAAAATGTATGAGCATTACGGTGCCAATATTCATACCGAGTTCGGAATACCTTCGGGACACTGGCAACCCATCGAAATGTACGGTGCTGTGTGTGAATCTACCATTGAAACGTGTGGCTACCACGGAGCGTTTGAAATGCTGAATTATATCCACGGAGGAAATCTCACTCGTCCTGACTCATCAACCAAAGCCACTGGAGATTTTGAACTTTTCTACCAGTCTGAATTTTTCGACAACAACGCAATCCTGGCAAGTATGGACACGGCAGGCTTTGTGTATATCCCAACGGCATGCAAGAATGGCGCACTATGCGCACTCCATGCTGCGTTTCATGGATGTGGACAGTACCGGTAAGGAACGAGAACAAATGTATACCAATAATCTCAAACTCAACTAAATTGCTATTTATCTTTTTAATCAAGTTCTAATTTTGGGGATATATTCGCAACTGGGACAGGATATCGTGAAGTGGCTGAACTGAATAACATCATCATCCTATTTCCACAAACTGTTAACACATCAAAAAATCCATATGGATGCTGGGATTGGTGGTATGTGTTTGAAACAAATACTACAATAGCATAATTGTTACTTCTCCCTGAATTAGAATAAGTTTTAGGTGTTTATTTCCTTGTGTTTATGTTCAGGGGCTACACAAATGACATGTTCGGTAAGTAAAACTTTGTTTTCTTCATGTATTTTATAAACTGACTTTAGGGCATCATCATCAGAAGTTGGAATTGCCTGTGGGTTGCAAAGATATACTAACAAATTGACGATATAAAAATTCCTATGAATCTTCTACTTTTTCAAATTTTTCTACCATTCTCTTCCATTCTTACGTATTCATCTAAAGCTTATTAAATTTGCATTATTCATATACTTTGCAGCAACGAAGGACGGGACTCAAATTTCTGGAATTTTTGGCATGATGTATCGTCTTGTGGAGGGTTGAGCAAATCCCATTGCTTCAAATCAGCCAATGTTTGGAGAAAGTTACACAAGCAGAATTTCTTCAGTAATGCGTGATGAATTGCCTTACCCCAAAAATTATAATGGGAAGTTCTATGTATACCATTATCCGTTTCTCTCTCTGCTACTTTACACAGTATTCAAGCATTACGATATGTTTTTCTATTATAAATATAATTGTACATGTACTTTTTATATAAGCGGCAGACTTACTTTCACTTCTTTATTTGTACAAACGCTTGCATGGGTTTTATCTACCAAATGTTGTGCAGTTACAATTAAATGTTCTGAACGATCAAAGTCAAGACATATCTCCCATATCGGCAAACACTATTTGCGAGCATTTGTCAAGAACACGTTCTCGTTCTGAGTTGTGCATGCATCAGCTGCCACACATCATCATCATCATCTTTAACAACCTGTAGATGCGTTAGCGTGGAAATCTACACGTTTTTGGTATGTTTTTACATTTTCAAAAGTGATGAAGCAATGATCATTTGTTTTTGTGAGATATGACAAACGTTTGCGCAATTATAACGTTTTTGTTTAACATCCCCACATTTCGCAGTTTGTGAATTCATTATAATCAACGGAAATGATTACATTCTTGAAGGAGTATGTAAATGCGTATACACTGCATTCTGTACGACGTCACTAACTTCACCGGTTATTTTTCTTTCCAAGAAAACTGGGAGCTAAATTGTGATTCTGACTCAAACTCTTCTCCGCTAATATATATCCTAGCCCACACACACTTAACACTTAAAGTATCATGCAATATTATATGCAAAATAAGGCACATCTATTATTTGCTCAAGATAAGAAAGGTTGTTTGGATGATTATAGCTAGTCCATAAACATTTTGAAGAGAGATAAATTATTGCAAGGTTTAGGTTAGACAGGAAAGCAGGAGCACGGGCATCGGAGGATATTCTCATAATGCCCCAAAACTAATGCAGAAAATACTTGGATGGAAGTAAACGCATTTTATAACGCACGTGTGTCAGAAACTTCCAGTAGACAGGAAAATGGTATCTAGTTTTCTCCTCTCTCCCAGACATTTATGATGACCATCATTAAAAGGAATTAGCGTCGTGTCATCGGCACGACGCTATAAAAATATAAAAAATTACTTCACTTTACACCGGCATAAATACCATACATAAATAGTTTTGAGATGAAATTTCAAATGATAAACCAGTTTGATCATACTAGAACGCTGCATTTTCCACTCATAAATTCTATTATGTTGGTTGTTTACGTCTCGAGCTGAGTATGAGTGGGCATTCAATTTTCAACTTTGCCAAAACATGTAAAACATGTCAGTTTGTAACACTCATCAGCAAGAACAAAGACTGTTAAGTGTTTTAAAAACAATAACCTTCAAGAAGTCCTCAGACAATGGACAAATTGCTATAATCCAAATTTTTAAATGTATAATTGGCGAGCAGCAAAAAAAGCAAACCCTATGGATTAGTTTATCATCATGATCAAAAACATGATTATTTTTGTAGCATATATTTATGGCACTTTGTGCCGTAGCTAAAAAATACATGAACTGAAGCATTTGTTAGGAATGTCTGACTAATCCCCACAAACGTCAGATTAAAACACATAAAACATCAAAGCAGAAACTTCAGAATCGATTAATACGAAGTGGGACTCAAACAAGGAATCGCGGATTCCCTGCATTTAACCCATTCAAATGCATAATAATGATATCATCATAATTTGATCATATCCTCATCTACCTTAAATTGTATGTTGCAAACCACAGCTCATGGACAAGGAAAAGAAAACTCATCGGCTCTGAATCTTCAAGCATCAGATCTTCGTCGACGTTCTGTGGGAGTAGCAGTATGTCTACATGCTTGTCTTCAGCTCATTTGTTTTAGTATTTCATTTTATTTTATTTGGATTAGGTTGATTAATTTTCTCTCTTGAGATCATTCTCCGTTCAAAATTTCACTCGTTATTTTAGTTTTAATTTTTTTAAATTGTAATAACATCCCTTATCTTATCCTTCAACTGCTAACGAATCTTTTATTCGTCAAAAATGAAGCGAGAAACAAGTATCACTTTTTTTCATTGGAAACTCGTGCTCCTGTTGATGTTGCTTTCTGTAGTTACTGCACAAATAAAACTGCGTAAGTACTTCATTTTCGAACATATCACTTTTCAAGAAGGAAAAACATTGTTTAGACTAATTTATGTGTGTTTTTTTGCTTCTTTTCTTTTTAGGGAAACTGAACATTGACGAATCCAAACTGAGCGTTTCAGGATTTTCTGCTGATGCGGCAATGGCCACGCAACTGCATTTTGCATATTCCAGCAAACTTCTTGGCGCAGGAATGTTTTCAGGGAGTGAGTTAGAGAAAATGTTTAAAAATGAAATATAATTCTCTCTCATCATTTCAGTAAAATAAAACGATGGTTTTATGCTCATGCTACAGTTCCATACATGTGTGGCAATAACTATTTAACTGGTTTATGCACGGCATTACCTGCCTTGGTAGATGTTGATGGATTGGTAGCTGAAGCTGATTCACTTGCCGCGGCAGGTAAGATTGACTCCACGGCAAATATTAGAGGAAGCAAGGTATTCATTTATCATGGAAGCAAAGATGCGGGAATTCTACCCGGTATGTTTTCTACAACAAATCTCAAAATCCTGGTTTGAGAAAAAATACTAATTTTTATATATGTTTTAAAGGGTCTGGTACTAATATAAAGAAAATGTATGAGCATTACGGTGCCCAAATACATACCGAGTTCGGAATACCTTCGGGACATTGGCAGCCCACTGAAAAGTACTTTGTTAATTGTAAATCTACCTCGACTGAACTTAAAAACAAGTGCAGCTACCATGGAGCGTTCGAAATGCTGAATTATATCCAAAGCCACTGGAGAGTTTCACCTTTTTGACCAGTCTGAATTTTTTAGCAACAACGCAATCCAGTCAAGTTTGGACACGGCAGGCTTTGTGTATATCCCAACGGCATGCAAGAATGGGGAACTATGTGCACTCCACGTTGCATTTCATGGATGCAAACCGCACCGGTAATGACCGAAAAAATGGTGTACATTTTTTTCAACCCCAACTGATTTGTATTTTATATTTTAATCAAGTGCTGTGTTTGGAAGTAACTTCGCAACTGAAGCCGGATATCGTGAAGTGGCTGAACTGAATAACATCATCATCATATTTCCACAAACTGTTAACACAGGCGAAAAATCCTTTGGATGCTGGGATTGTGTGGTATGTGTTTTTAAATAAATATGCGTAATTGTTCTCCCGAATTTAAGAATTATGTTTTCATGTATTAATTTCTTGTTATTGTTTCAGGGCTACACAAATGAAATGTTTTGGTAAGTAATAACTTTTGTTGTATTATGTATTTATCCACTGGCTTAAGGTCATTATAACAATCAGCAAAAGTTTGTGGATATCTGTGGGTTACGGGGTGACCGATAACCGGTACAATGATTGCTATCAAATTCATATGTAAACTCGTATATCATTTTTATTTGCTTTTTTATCTGGCAATATTAGACGAAACTGCAAAATAAAATTTACAATTCTCTTAGGAGGGGAGGAAAGCTTTTTTTCATTTGCTACGCTATTCCTTTATAGCTCATTAATTCCTTGGCATATTTTTTTTTGCAGCAACGAAGAACGGAAGCCAAATTTCTGGATTGCCGCATGGTGTATATCGTCTTGTGGAAATGGTTGAGCAAATCCATTGTTTCAAATCATCCAATGTTTGTGAGATCAAGTTTCGCAGCAGAATTTCTACAGTAATGCATGGGTGAATTTACTTTACCTCCAAAAATTGTAATTTTGGAAATTGTTATGTATAGCACACATCTTTTCTCTCTCAACATATGGATATTAAAGTTTCGCTATATGCTTACTATAACTTAGACATGACTTTTTATGTGAGCTGAGGCTTCCCTTTACTTCTTTTTTTGCAACGACACACTTGCACCGGTTTTCATCAACAATATAGTATTAAAATAATAGAGAAGGATATATTATGATTCAACAAACCACTAGCTTTGCGTATGTTAGATCTTTTGTACGTTTCCTACTGAACCTCTCATGTAAATGCAATTAGAATGTATTCTACACTCTTCTCACAGTGTATTCAGATTCATTTTCTCATTATAAAGCGTTCGACTGTATATATGTTAAGTAATTAACAAGCAATCATGGAACTATTGTACAGATAAATGGTTCTGGCGATCATAGTTTAACAATAGATATCTCCCATATCAGCTAAAGTTTCGAGGAGTTGTAAGTAACACGGTGGAGGTTTCGTTCTGAATTGGTGAATGCCTCAGCTGCCGTTGAAAGTACAATCATCATCATCACAACCCTGTCGATGCTTTAGCGTAGAAGTATACACGTTAGATGATGAGGCATCGCACTCTTAAGTATTTTGCAAGTTAATACTTAAGTATTTGACTTATAGCCAAAATGGACCATCGTTGATAATAGAAAAGTCCATTTACCTGAGCAAATAAGGAATTGTTGAGGAAATAAGAAGCGGCCACATTCTCAGATTGCGCCCCTGTATTTTTCATGACATTTTTATGCTATATATGCAAGATCCGTCTGAATTTCAGTCTGACAGTTTTGATAAGAGTTTGAGAGCTCACCACAACAACAAACATTTATATAAAAATGTTTGCGAAACGTACACACATCATCCAACGATCAATACTTTTTGACGGCAAAACACAAATCACTTTAGTACCCAAGTTACTACCGACTCTTGCGCATTCTGTGCAATCACAACCGATTTTGAAATACATTTTGGCAGTTTGATCAATAAATTCTGAGCCTTCAGTAAATATGAATCCTGGTTGCCCATCCACTGATAACGACATCCTTGTGGGGAATGAAAGTGAGAACACAATTAATAAAATAAAATATTCATCTAAAGTAATAAGACTAAAAGAATTAATTAACTGACTATCGATTAATTTTTTATTTTCAGAATGGAGCTACATAAAAATAGTGGATATTTTAACAACAAGTGCTTCATCCAGCAGCCTTTTCGACAATATGTTTACTCTTGCAAGACGACTTCAGATTCCGACGGGAACCCAAAAGACTATGAAGAATAACCTATTCACCAACATTTCCACACATAACGATATCTTGTACGAAATTTTGGAAGCATGGCGAGCTAATAATGCAAAAAAGGCAACTATATTTAGGCTAGTTCGTGAGCTGGAAAACTGTGGGTTAAAAAACTGTGCAGGTAGTCTATATATTCGTAATGCGTTTATATTCGCTGATCAATAAATTTTAGAAAGTTCCCTTTTAAGCCATTATATTTTATTGCAGATGACTTACGTGTACACATGTCCGAAAATGAAAGAGTCCAATCACACAAGTTGCTATCAAAACATGAGGTCGAAGAAGTTCACTCCTGGAATGATTTATCAGATGAATTACAACACGAGATAAGCGATAAAAACATCATGCTCCAAGGCAAAGAAATCAAAATTGGCCAATTGAACCAACAAGTAAAAAGTTTGATTGATGGAACTTTTTTGGGGCAAGTAATATCAGAAAAAACACCTACCTTGGCCAACAACCAAGTTCCTCCAAAGCTCAAATATTACATTCACCGCCAAGTAGAAACCCGATCCATTTTGACAAAGAACATATTTGATTATCGTGGGGAACACGTTCTGGTAATCCAAGGTTTAGAGAGATATGAGCTATCTTCGCTTGTAGCTCATTCACCCACTGACGTATCTGGAAATCAAATACAAACACTAAGCGTTCGCTTCATCTTACTAGAACTTAAGGAAGACTATGATAAGATAGCGAAGGTGTCAAGAGTTCCTGTACATTGGATTCGATTTGAGAATGGGGTTTATAAATGGATCAAGTCATCGGGCTGCGTTTCAATGCTTCAAAACTACATTGACATGGACAATCAAGATAAGTTTGATGAAAATGAATTGGCTTTGATAAAAAACAAAATTGTTGTGATCTCAGATTCCCCTGGTATGGGAAAAACCCAATTGCTTGTTAACATTGCCCATGAAATAATGAATCAAAATTGCACTACTAGGGCTATTATTCGTACATTTTTCATATTATATGTGGTTTACTATTGCATGTGATACCTCATAATACTCTTTATCTAAGTGTGAGCCATCTGGTTGCCTAACTATGATATGTTGCCATAAATCTTAGGTGACACGCGAGAATAAGACGATATAATGGGCTTAGTTGAGAAACATAGTGCTTCTGGTGTAGTTTTATTTCACGCTGAACAGCCGACAGTAGGTGCTATTTGTACGCGATATGTGAGCATAACTACCTGATATTGAAATTGGAAATTTTACATTAGCAAATCAGTATAACACTTATCCCTGTAAATACAAGTGATACAGTAGTCATAGTTTAAATAATTGAGCGTTATTTCTCTTCATATATATACTATGATGCATGGATTTCTAGAGTGATAAAATTCAATAGTGATATATGTATGTTTACTCATGACATTTGTTTTGATTCATTATATTGGGCATAAGATATGATTTAATATAAAGTTTGTTTTTGATTAATTTGGCTGCATAGACCTCTTTAAGTATAGAGTTACACTTTCTAAACAGAAGATTGTTCCCGTAGTGCTCAATTAAACAGCATGTCCTCATGTTGACCTATATCTCAGCGCAAGGTACAATACTTTTTGGGAATATGTTTATTACGAGAATATTTTTTTATTATAGTGATTATATATTTCATTCCATACCCTCAACTCAAATCACGCGCATATATTATCCTGCGAGGACATTTAATACATATAACTTAGAATATGAGACGAGTCACACTCTGTTGGTTCGAGACAGTGAGGTTATAACTAACACGCTGTTAAAGACGACTATTTCTTCTCAAGATCAATATCGTCGTTGGCGGCATGTTTGAGGGGCGATCAATTTTATTCTTTTTGCGTCCTGTTGTACACAAATAGGGTTTATTAAGGAAAAAACAGTAGATATTGAAACTATCATTAAAATTACTGCCGAGATTTATTCAGAAGATGTGTTTGGAAGGAAATTTGTATCACACGTTCTGAAATCAGAACCTTGCGTTCTCATGTTTGATGGCTATGATGAGGTCCTCTCAAGTCACACTTCAACAGCAAATACTATTTTGAAAGCAGTAGCCGAATTAAGAGCGGCCCAAATTTTCGTGACTACAAGAATACACATGAGAGATGAGCTGGAACGGAATCTTAATGCGCTGAGTTGTACCATCAAACCATTCAGCACTTCTGATCAGGTCAATTTTCTTGGAAATTATTGGGAGTGTCAAGGAACAACAAATAATGAATCTGTTCATCAGTTAGCAACATCTGTTCTTCACACACTTAATTCCAACATGACAAATACAGAACGAAATATCGCTGGAATACCTTTGCAATGTAGGCTGCTTGCAGAAACTTACGCCAATGAGGCAGACCGGTGCTCAAAGTTGGGATTTGAAAATTACTCATATTCAAACAAAAAAGTTAATTCCGTTTTCAAAATGTATGAGCAGCATATGAACATGAGATTGGAAAAAATTAGTAAGAACGAAACCATCGTACAACGCTTGTTTTTATTTATGATGGGCAAAAAGAACCATTACAATACCATCAAACACGCACACATGCTTCATGCCCTGAAACTACTGTTTCCGGAACAAGCTGAACAATTTCGGAGACTATTATGCCCTCATGCGTCCCTTGCACTCCATGAGCTGTGTCAACTGGGAATACTTGAAGCCACTCATAAAAACGACATTCGTTTTGTCCACCGGACATTTGCTGAGTACCTTGTTGCGTGGTTTGTGATGGAAGTCAATATTAATGCGGGTTCAAAGAGGTTCATTTTGTCCAAAATTCTCAAGACCCAACGAAGAGAGGAGAGTTTTGGAATCAACCATTTTATGTTCAGGTCAAATCTTAACAGACATTTAGAAGGTTTTGAATTTGACTTTCCAGTAATTTGCCACTTTATAAATGGGTTTGCGGAGGAAATGTACGAGGAGGCCGGCATTCTTTCTACGCAGCCACCATTGCCAAGATTAAATTACCACAGAGAGCTGTTACCAGTTTTCCTTGCATCGGCGTTCCAAAACTATCCTTACATTCCTGTTTTCGTATCCAAACTTTTCAAGGACGAATTTGGTCCCGAGTGCGATGGGAAATTAAAGGCGGATTTAGTGCTCACAGCAGCTTGTTACGCCGCCGTCAAACTGCTGAAGTTGTTTTGTGACAATGATGATATACTAAACTTGCAATTACCTTTCATGTTTTACCCTCAGTCCTCCAGCCAATGCATGGTGTTAACACCGTTACATGTGGCCGTAAATCGTGGTCATTACAATCTTGTCGATTACTTGATAAGGAGGTATGGTAAACAGTTAACAAGTTTAACACATTTGATTCACATTTGTGTAGAGAGAAGTTCTTACAATAGTCAAGCTACACTAGTGCAGAAAAAGCAAATTATAAAGTTGCTGCTTCGGCAAAGTAAGCAGTGGCTGGAGGAACCATATTCTTATAGGGACTGTACAACACCCTTGTTGCAGGAAGGATGTAGTTGTGAACTGAGAGAATGTCTTATCTTAGAGGGGGCTAACGTCAATGCGATTGATGGGGATAATGAAGTGGTTTTACACAAGCTTTCAAACCTTTCAACTGAAGATAACCCTGTGCCACCGGAAACGTATCATCGAATTCTCGTTTTGTTAAGAGAACGCGGATTTGAATATTTTAACAAGACGGACAGTGATGGTTTTACTCCCCTTTTTTCAGTACTTAAATACATTGAAATATTACCAGAGACTGTGCAATTGTTCTTTTCTACTGGAGCTGATTTCAATTCAACCCCGATATTGAGTATAGCTTCGTATTGGGATTTAGAACTTGGTGAATTGTTTCCAGGAAAAGATTATGGTAAAACCTTGCTTATTCGTACGATTTGTTCAGGTCGTTCCGCTAAACTAATTGGCTTATTAATAGACTGCGGAGCTGATTATAAATATTGGAATAAAACAAAGAGAACTGTTGTGCATTACAGCGTCGTGTACAATAACATCAATGCTTTAGAATATTTTTTAACAAAAAATGAAATCAATATCAATAGCCAGGATTGCTTGGGTGCTACTGCACTTCATAATGCTGTGAGTGGGCGATCTGCGGACATGGAGTTAATGCAGGGATTACTAATTAAAGCAGGGGCTGATTTATGCAAACGAAATAAAATTGAGTTAACGCCATTTATGGAAGCGTTTAAAAGTGGTCAAGGTCTTACATTGAGTACAATCCACCTTATGGAGGAGCATGGACTAAATATCACCCAAATGGTAGCTTCCGATGCTCTAAATCACATTGAAAGCAGGTTAAAAAAAGATCCTACACTGGCAAAAACATTTGGAGATGAAATTCAGTATCTGTGGTGTAAAAGTGGGCGACCAATGTCCAATTTTCCTTCGGTGCTGCTTTAAAAAGAAGTTAGTTAACATAAAGTATTGTAAGTAGTTGCGATTTAGTGTAAAATTTACTGTTTGTTATTTATTTTATTTCAGTTGTTAACCTTCTACTTAATATCTTTACATTCTACGATTTTGCTATATTGCACAATCATTATAATATTGTATATGATGTCGAATCCCATTGTGATAAATCAGCCAATGTTTGGAGAAAGTGACAACAAGCATAATTCCTTCAGTAATTCGTGATCAATCATCTCATCCCAAAAATTGTAATGGAAAGTTGTATATACACTAATAAATTACATATTACGATACACTCCTCAATTTAATTCTTTAGAACTCTTGCTCTTTTGCAACCTTTTGTTTCTACTTTTACCTCCTTGTTAGCATACGGTTGCAACAATTTCATCTACGAAATGTATGAAATATATCAAGAAAAAATCTAAGTAGTCACGTAACAATTTCACTCGCGTATATTATGGTTCAAGAAACCGGTCAATTGTTCAATGGTAGATCTTTGCTTTAAAAAACAATAAGCATGGCTAATCATTACTGATTGGAGACCGGATTAATGCTGGTCATTGTTACCTCATAAAAGCGGGTATCAGATTTATTAAGATAAATTAAATGGTTTGCTTATGGACTGGAAAAGTTGGGAAGTAGGGAGGGTATAAAAATAAAACAGAACTGTGTGTTTCATGTTTCACTTGACGAAATGTCAGAAAATACATTCATGATTTGGAATCTCAAGTAAGAGTTTATTATGTACCGAATAAACACAACAGCTAGCCCTAAAATGCTTCAAAATGATGCCAACAATTCCACCTTTCCACTTTCTCCCGTTTCGTCCATTTCGTACTGTCCACCCAAAAACCGATGGAAGATGGACAAAGGTCGCACACCGGTCACTAGATTGATGTTGTTATGATAATCATAATTTTATACCGAATAAAAGAAGTTGTTTTTTATATTTTTTATTAAATATTAGCATCTATTCAAAACATGTGATGCCTACTGGCTGAAAAAGCCCAAAAGCTTAAATTGATACAACATTATTAAGTGAAGTAATTTATGCTAGATATCAACAATTTAAAATTACTGTAACTTTTAAAAAATCATGGAAAAGATTTAAACACAGGAATCGAAACTTAAAGTAATAAAAACATTTTTGAAAGCATTTGTTGTTAAAATTAACATATCACTGTAACCAATCAAATTATACAGACTACCTTGTGCTTCAAAAGCTTCCAATCTAGATACTGACACTCCCTGGAACAATATAATTGCTTGCACTTTGAGCACTTTCGTCCAGCATTCTCCTCTCCACAAAAGCGACACATTTTATCCACCTTGTCAAGATAAAGTACGCAACTTGGCTCATCATTCCTAATTGCATTTTTTCCATCCAGTAATCCAATTCTCATGTACGGATTCAAAATGGCTACTGTTGAGCCATGCGCCAAATTCCACTCTGCTTCTTCATTTTGTTCAACGCTGTAAAGGTAAAGCCAAGTCACATCACCATTCTCATCTTCCGCAGTAACATGAATGAAAGGGAAGCCAAAACAAGGGTCTTCAATTGTTGTGAGATCAAGTACACAATCCTCAAAAATGTGATCAAAGGTAGGATTCATTTCCGACAGCGTGATTGACTTCAGCCCAGAAATTTTTGGAGGTGCCGTCTGCGTTAGTTTAGGACCCAATGCAAATGTATGAGGTTTTGTTTTTTCTGTTTTTGATTTAAAAATGTTCTGCCGATGTCTGATTACCAATCGTTTTCTCACCGGGCTTTCCAGGTATGGTTTTCTTTCCAAAATCGGTTTTGGGGCAGTTTGAGGCGGGGCTTTGTAAATAGGTTCCAGCTTCTCCTTCTCCAGAAGAATTACATTTTCAACTACTTTTTTACTGCCACATTCATACGGCAAATAACATGGTAGCATGTTACCTTCAGCTTTCTCTCCCATTTTAAAGTAATACTCAACCTTGCTAAGTCCATCATCTTTGCCATCAAGAATGTCCGCAATGTGCATGTAAGCAAGGTTGTAATAGTCTTGTGGCGCTTGGCGCAGGAATTCTTTATAAGCCTCAAGGATTTCATTATGGTTCTCATACCTACCTTCAGAACATTTCTCCAAGTATTCTCGCTCAGAGACAATGCAAAGACGAACAGCTCTTGAAAAGAGGAGCCTCAAATTCGTTGGAAACTTCTCCAACCCTTCTTCACACCGTTCCAGTCCTGATTTCGGATCTCCAGTTAGACTGTAGAGGCTTCCAAGCAAGCTATAGAAATGCACGTTGTCCGGATACATTTTAATGCCTTGTTTGAGAATCTCTATCCAAAACGAATCTTGCGTTTTTCCTGCCAAAAGGGAGTTGAAGCAAGCGTAACAAAATCGGATTTTCATATCCTCTTCCCCCCTTTCCCCACATTTGTTATTGAACAGCTGCCCAACTAATCGTTTCAGCTTTTCTTTTACTGGAGACGTGTACAAAGGAACGTTGGCTACATGGAACTCTCCAATACAACATTCGTAGAGCAACTCTAACGCATATTTCTTCTCAGAATCAGATTCACACTCACTTTTCGTAACAAGGCAGACAAGTTCCATTGCACTGATGACTGATTCCATTATATTTTGAGCCGTTATGGAGCCTTCACATGCAATTCTTTGGATGGTCTTAATATCCATAGACCTCAGCTGACCTCCCCATTCATTTTTGCTCCACATTTCCTTCATATTCTTCAAAACCTTTTCCGATTTTATCTTAGTGGCAAAGTTTTTACGTTGAAGACGCTCCAAAAAAGTCATCCCTTTTGTGTCCAGCTTGTGCTTTCTCTCAAAAGCAATCACACTCGCTTTCACCTCATTTCTATCCTCCTTATCCACCCTCACCTCAGCAAATCTTGAGTCGACAAGTTTATTGAATTCCTTCTCCCCAAATAAATCCAGGGCCACGCTACCCCACGTTTTCCCAGTTTCGAACATAACCCTAGCCTTTTCTGGCTCTAGATGCCGAATATAATGATTCACATTTCACGTAGCACTCAGCACGCTTTTCATAGATATACCCCTCATCAACTGAAAGCAGGCTTGGCATTGTGACTGCTTCATCAAAACAGGTGACTGCTTTCTCATAGTTTTCAGCTTCTAAATATTTTTCACCCTCTTTCAATCGCTTTTTGGTAGCTTCAAGAGCAGCCATTGCTGAGGTTATTCCAGCCTTATCAATCATTTTCTCAATTTCAAACTCTTCAACATGCAGAGATTTCAAAGTTGCTAGGAAAAATTTCACTTTGATATTGTACTCTTTCTTGCTTATCTTTTTGGTCGGATGGTGTGCAAGTTCGTTTCTTAATTTGGATAATTGTTTCACTGCTTCGTTCTCTAGTTTATAAGTGTTCTGATCACCAAAATTCTGTAGCACCATTGACAACAAGGACATGTCCCACTTGTCCAAACAACCTGTTTCTATCATCGATCTTTGAATCGGCATAGAGTTTTTCGTCACTTTTTCTCCCATTTGGGAGTTCAGGAAATATTCCCCCTGCTCTTCCGTGTGCTCCCAATCTTTTCCCATTATTTGCTTCCAGCGAAAAAGAAAGACTTTTCGAAGATGTTGACAAGAGTTGAGCAGGATGTTATCCACTTTGTAAAAATACTCTTTCTCAGAGAATGAGCCCATTTTTGGCAGTTGTTATGAATTGATAAACTGGATGTTAAACAAAAACGTTACTATTACGAAGACTTACGTGATATCTTACAAACAAGCAAGATTTTCTTCGTATTTTTATGTAAATATTGTGATGAGCTCTAACTCTGAATAAAAAGGAGGTGACAGTAATGCTCAACTTTGTTTTAGTCCTTTATTTAATTCCAAGACAATTAGAAACAATCTTCAAAAAGACAGTTACAATAATAAACGAATAACTTATCCTCAAGGTAAAAACTAGGTCCCTTCAACACAGGATGACGTACACCGATAAAAACCCAGAGAATGAATAATCTTATTCTAGAACTTGACCTTCTGAATCAGTAAAAACGTAAAATGAGAAAGAGCATGCATTATTTCTATTTCCCCTCTCAATTTCCCAACTAGATGATCCCACAATATGTAACAACATACCTAAAAACAACGGATAATGATTATGATGCACGGCAGCTGATCCATTCACAACTCACAGCGTGAACGTGCTGTCGCTGTCTATTACTCTTCGCAAGCGCAAGTGTACAAGTTGGCTGATATGGGAGATATGCGTTGATTTTAATGCAAAATGAATGTACAGTAACAGGACAAAAGTATACATCCTGAGATCTCCACCAGTTAGTCACCAAAATAACGTGTACGTAATAATTTTTTTCTATCAAAATTTTCTGCATCAGGTTTAAAATTTAATGGGGTTTCTTGTAGTATGCTACTTATCTCAATACCTTTAACCCATTTTTCGTAGTAGCCAAAAATATGTCGCACCATCAAAAAATTGAAGTGCCAAAAGTTTGCATCCATTTTTAGTTTTCATAAACAATTTCGGCAATTTCGGGGTATTGAAGAAACCCTTCCCCGTATCATATCAGAAAAATATTGTCCCCTTCTTCTTGGAACACGAGTTGAAGATCAGCGAAGTTCCTTGGTCTCGGATTTCCTTCTCGTACCTTGATATCCACGATATCTCATAAATGCGCTAAAAATAATAATAAATTGGCGGTAGACTTCAAATCATTATCGTACTGGAAGTAAGGCCTTCAGCCGAGTTTGAACCTTTCGGCGGAAGCCTGTAGATTGCTCCACAGAATTCCAGGATTCAGGAATCTGGTCATCTCGGTTGGAATGAGGACAAGATTTCCAACAAACGAACAGCATCCCGTTTCATAAAAATTGAGACCTATCTATAGCAATCAGTATACGCTGGTTCAGATTATTGCTCTGGTTTACCTCCACCGTGCTTTGCAGTTCGCACTACTTAATTTTGATTTAAATCGCTCTCCAGGCTTCCTCTAAACACTCTTCACGTGACTATTCCCAAAAACAAAGAATTTGCTTTCGTCAGATCAAAGGACCCTGTCCTATTGCTGTGTGATAAAATGAGAGTCCATTCCATATTAGTCCTCACATGTTGCAAGCTCAACAATGGGCGTTTTACGCAGTGAAAGCCTTTGAAACCAGCCTCAAGTCGTCTCCGGACGATGGTATGTCGGACCTGTAACCGACCGAGGAGAGTTGGTGGCAAATGGACGTTTTAGCATAGTATTTGTCGACCCACTATGCCCCATCCTTACCTTATATAAAGAAGAAATTCAACTGTATGTGTTGGTTAGGTGAGGCAAGGTAAGGATGGGGCATATCTGGTCAATACAGCCTATGCTAAAACGCCCATTTGCCACCATCTCGCTTCGGCCTGACCTGTGATAAAGCGATCCATCCTAGCCGTAGTATTCCGTGGACTTCCACATCTTGGCTTGCTTGCCACATTTACAGTTTTTTATAATTCCAGTTTGAATGTTATAATGGCTCCAATAACTGTTAAAATGTTAATTCGAGTCATCTCGGCGATTTAACTAAATGATACACATTACGAATAAATGATGACACAAACTAACTGGGCCCACAAATTTTGACCAGATCCAAAAGTTTCGAAGTTAAGATATGAAAACTAAAACTGGATGCAAACTTTTGGCACTTTAATTTTCACTGGCGCGGCATATTTTAGGGTACTTTGAAAAATCGGTTGAACATATCGAATTAAGTAGCAAACCATAAGAAACCCCATTAAATTTGGAACCTGATGCAGGAAATTTTAATGGAAAAAATTTATTCTGTACAATTTATTTTGGTGTCTAACTGAGGGAGATCTTAGGATGCATGCTTTTGTCCTGCTACTGTATGTAACAGTATGACGTGAAAACTACTTAAATCAAAGCTTTGGTGATATATGTTGAGAACAGGTCTTGCTAGGCTCTCGTTTATTTAACCATGCATAAATAAACTCAGAAGGAGTGATATTATAATTTTAAGGACGAATGCTGTCAAATGCACTACATTTAAAAAATATTACGATTGCAATTATACTTTTTTTCTTTGGTACAGAATAATTATTACAACAAAATTCAATCTAGTTTCACATAAAAAATTCAATACTTATGCTTTTTCAATGCGCAAACATACAGCTGATGGAATACTCCGAAAGATATTTGAAACAAAAATTTGCAATCAGTATTTTAATGCATAATTCAAGTTCGGATTCTTTTGAAAGAGCTGTTTGCACTCTTTTCACTCCTGTAGAACTCTCCTATAGCGCTATAGTTCTATTGAGGCTGCTCAATCAACAAACATTAATGTTATTTTACAAGAAAACCCCATATGTTATGTGTTCATTTATATATCCTTCAATGATTACTGAAAACTATTACATAACTGATAGTGATAGGATATATTTAATACCAAAAGTAACAGCTTATATTTTATCATACTTCTAGTTCAGACTGTGTTACATCAGTTATTTATGATTTCAAGTTACTCGACCCGTTTCTATCACTCATTATTAGTTTTACTACAATCTCAGATAGCGACTATTGCTATTATTTCTGATGAATCAATTAATATACTTGCAATTTTAACAAAGACTTGCTGTCAACGGCGAAATTTGAGCAGTTCTGTTGTTTACAAAGTTTAGCGTAAATTCCAGACAAAATAAAATATTAGTACAACAAATATCATTCTGCCTAATTTCAACTGTATTTTGATTTCAGAAAAATTCACAAAAAACATCATTTGCATCGTTATTCAACAATCAGATAAACTGACTACATTATGCTTTATTAAATGTAACATCACAAATACCTATACGCGTGCGATACATATCAGATAGAAATTCTACATTAGCACATCGTCTTTACTTTCATTACGACTGAATTTGTCACTTTTACGAATTCATTTTACTTACAAACACGCAACTTTCCTTCCGAGTTTATCAAATGTATAAATGTTTTGTAAATCATATATAATAATCAATACTGATTATTAAATATTTGACATTTTCTACTATATTTTAACTCAGCGAATACGAAGACAGTAAGGAAATTTGAATAGATGTGTTGAACAATGTCTCAATAGTAGCATACCAACTATTCCTCTGGTGATTTGATAGTTACATGAAATTTGTCATAAACCCCATATTTTTTGGTGTATTAAGAACACATTTGTGTACTACGATTACGTTACGATTTGTAATCAAAACAACCAGAACTGGTTGTAAAATACTTTCAAATTACTCTTTTTAATCTACCTTACATTTTTCGTATTCATAAATTGCTTGGGCATAGATCCTTGCTATCACTTGTTGAACATCTGTCTATTGAAGGTTGTACAATTGTTTCATTAGTATACTGTCTGTTGTTTTCTAAGACAAATTGAAGTACATTAATTAAATGAATACTATTGGTTCAGACCACCCGACCCAGTTGCATCAGTTTTATATTATTTAAAGGTTCCTGCATGGATTGTCAGTCTTTAGAGATTCTTCGTAGTAATCACAGGTATTTGAATACTTGTTGAAAACACTACAGCTTATTTAAAACATTATTATGTATAAAATAAATAAGTAACTAATTAATTCTCCGTTTGTTTTGGATTTTGCTTTTCAGCACGGTGAAGAATGCTTCTCAGCTTAGTATTCCCATTAACAGAGTACTACACGGAAACTTGAACAATCCTGCCTAGTAACAAGTCCCTTGTGTTTTCTCTGAACCAACATTTTTTCAGTGCTGATATTGAAATGGAAAAAATGATCGGCGCGGCTTTCACGGTTTTGCGTGCATCCTTAAGACAGCTTACTATCGTTGAGCCAGTGAGTGGAAAAGCTAAAAAACAGGTAAATAATTTTTCGGTTCAGAAACTAAAAAACATTTGGACTGATCTTGATTTTTCAACTTACATAACTTTTCGTTCCGTTTCTAGTTAGCTGAAGCTCCACTTGATAAGTGATGGAAGGCTGACCTCCCGACTCCCATATTTTTATGCAGTCACAGGACAGGTATCCCAGCTCATGGTTGAGTTGACAAAAAATCAAAAATAATGTTTCCGAATCTTTGAGGTTGAAAAGAAGGTCAAAAATAAACTCGACCCCGACTTTGATATTTGTACCTCCTCGGTTTAGCGAATTATTAATGCAAGACATCAAACATTTTCCCGGTTCTGCCCAGAACCAGTAATCCATTGAGAAACTTGGTGTTAAACATTTGTGTGTGGTTTTAAAATGGGATATTATTTCATCTCTAGTAGCAGATCCAAACCTGGAACCATCATCATAATCTTGCGACTGAAGCCATAGACACACGGGAATCTCATCTTGGCTGAAACCGTGCATAAAAATAAAAAAACTAATTAAAAATTCAGAAATTTATTTGAAAACTTTGAATTAAGCAACTCACTTAAAGGAGCAGGAATTGCTATGACTCACAATCTCGCTCCGCTTGCAGGAATGCTCACACCCCTTTTCCTTAAATTTGCAATCGAATCCTTGCGAATCCAGGATTTCTTCCAAGGCTCTGTTGCGAATTTTACTCATTCTGAAGGGAACTCTACATTGAGGGCAGCGGCGGCCAATTACACGAGATATGCAGAGGTGACACATTATGTGCCCTTTTTAACACTGGTAAATTTCATTGGTTGGCACTTCCAAACAGATTGGGCAGCACCGGATCCATTCTGTAATAGAAACCGATTTTTAGTTAGGTTTTCAGTTTACTGACTCACACAACGACAAACTCATAACATTCCAACAAATTGTAATGAACATTAAAATAATTTAATTATAAACTATTATGAGATGTTTTTAAACTACATTGAAAGAAATAACTAACCTGCTTAGCAGTGCAACACAAAATGACAACTGATCACTATCCCAATTGACAGCTCAACACATTTTACACTGTTAGTACATTACTACAGTCTTGAGATTGAGAAGTGAGTAGGAAAGAATAATACTAAACACTGTAGTTTTCATTCGCGCTTGAGAATAGTATGTAAAACATGTGTGGTGTTTTCAGCAGAGCAGAGAGGTGCGCATTTGCATGAATCCTGGTGGCGGAATAATGTTGTGTAACGCAAATAGTTTTAGAGTGCTGAGTATGGGAATGTTTTTGATTATTACGTGGCTAAAAACCAGCCATAATTTTACGGAGTTGTTTGTCTGTCTGTTTGTGTGCATTCGCTTGGCCACATACATTGACGGATGTCGACCATATTTGCAAAATATGTAGTATTTCTCAAGGGCATCTCATGGAATACTAATTTCATGCGCGTGCAAATACAAAAAGTAATCCAATTTGGCTGAATATGAGTTGTTAAGGATAATTTGGGTCAATAAAATTTTTCCGTATGCTGACGATTACGTCATGAGACTTTTTATGAATTAATAGCTGAAACGTATCACATGACAACTCAAAACTTGCAAGTAGGTTCCTGAATATAATGTCCCACCTCAGCTTCGCAAGAAGGAAAAATTTGACAATAAAATCACCGAATAAAATAATATTTTAGGTTAGTTCATCTTTTTTGAGTTTTGAAAATTTTCTTAAAGCGTTTACTTTTATTGCTCACCTCTATCAGTTATGTGTTTGACAAAAACATGTTTTGATATGTCTATAACATAGGAACACAATATATGAGCTTAAAAGTTAATATACAACCTGTACAACTACTTTATTGTTTGTCTGCCTATGCTATCACAGTTTTTTATATCAAAACACGTGCTTTGGGATAAAATTCATCATGCATTCTCTTTTTGCCATGAGTCTAATGTGTAAAGAAAGGGATTCAAAAACCCAGAAGCATAAAACGCATTTTGCAGACAGATACCTATTTATCAATTATGAATCCACATCGTAAATTTACATTTAAAATGTATTCTATTTTGAAATATTTTTTAAAAAAATGTATGTATTCCGTGCTGACATCTTTATCAAATCGCGAAACAATTATTCAGGTAAAATATGTGATAGCGGAGCATCAAAAACCCTCATGCAGGAACTTACAATATATTTTACAGTTATATAACAAAGGCAAATTGTGTATCTACAACGGATATAAAATATTCTACCGAAATGAAACATTATAATACATACGCATATATTCCTACGCATTTCACTCGTATTTCATCTTAATTAGAGGTTTACTTATCAGGATAAATCATGAGGTCTACAAAGCAGCCAGGGCCCAACATTGGAATTGGAATATTGATTGGGAGAACTTGTAAAACGTACTGCGCTTCCTTGAGACTATACACCTTCAGTTTCCAGCTGATAGGGAATAGCTGTAAAGTCAAGTTCAAAATAGTTTAGGTTATTTTATGCCTATTCGCAATATTTTAAACTTTTTAGTTTGTAGAAACGTACGTTAGGCGCGGATATAGCCGATGAACTGGTTCCCTGAGCAGAGTTTGAATTGGAAGCAGAAACAATCTCCTTGTTAACGGTTAACTTTACATTAAAGTTTTTAACAGGATGAGATTCACACTCCCAGATTTTGATAACGACAAAAGACAGAAATCCAGCCGACCTGTCAACTTTCATTTGAATTAAAAACACGGGCTTTGTTCCTTCTAGAGTAATCAAGGAAGGCTGGAAGTTATAATGCTCCCCACGTTTCCTTTTGTTATTCAACATTGACATGAGCTTGTCTTGATTGACTCGTAACTCCAGAACAGGAACACGCTGAAGGACAGTCTTATGCTTTTGCATAAAATGAGACCCTATTTGTGACCCGAGCAAAGCTCCGACCTTAAAGTCACATTTGTCATATCCCAAAAGCCGACAAATTGGCACCTGAAGCGGTCTAATTTTGGGAGAAAGATTCATTAATCAAATCAAAGAGTCTTAACCAGTTTGAGATAATATAAATCATTTAAAAAAGTAATCAACTTACCTATAAAAACAGGAATCGGAGTGGTTTGCAAGCTCCCCTCGTTTGCTCAGATGTGTACAACCTTGCTCGCTGAATTTGCAGCCAAATTCCTGCCCATCCAGGAGTTGTTCCAAAACACGGTTTCGGATTTTAGGAGAACCGAACGGAGCCCTACATTGGGGACACAGATCCCCACTAACTTTCGTAATACAAACGTTACAAATATAGTGACCTGCAAAGCACTGATATATTTCAGCTGCCGGAACTTCCAAACAAATCGGACAGCTTCGAAAAGCTTCCATTTCCATTGCAGAAATAGCTCCTCAGAGCTGTGAAAAATATTTTAATTATTTGAGTAAACTTTAATTAAATAAATGTAATTTATTCCGAATATGTAAACGAAAGTTTACTTGTTTACTTATTTTTTTACAACCTCAACCACCATGGACAAGTGAGTGGAGAGAAACACAAAAATACAATCGAGCGCAATCTGTATCTGTTTCTGCTTTGAAAAACACATGTTCATATACTTTTACATTGAATGAATACGTATACTTTCTTCAAACAAGGTACAATAATGTGAAGCAGATGCCTAGCCAAGGCTTTGGGCTTTGAGTGTGTATATACTCCTCTGCAACAAGTTCGTGGTATGAGCTTTTGTCTCTGAACAAGATCCAAACTGATAGAGAATAAAGGGTTGTTGTAATTCATTACTTTTTCTGTTTACATGTAAGGTTCGAGAATAGTGTTCGAAAAATGTCATGGTATGCTTTTTCTAGGGGTAAGGTAATAGGAATCATGAAATTAAATGTATTTCTAATTTATGTAGAAAGTTGACAATTTAACAATAAAATATTGTGCTATTGAGTAAGATGATGATGACGATGACTACATGATGGCTTTACACAAAGTATAATTTTGAATTGCATTATTATTTCTATTAATCAAACAGAAAATAGAACTTGTATTTACAAATTCAATAAAAAAGGCTCATACATCATATTTGCAAAAACTTTAGATCAAACAGTCAGTGAACTTTTCAACCAGATCGGTACATATTCTTACAGAAACTTATAAACATTTAGATATAATGGTAATCAAAGTAGTAAAAACGGGTGAAACCCGTAACAGTATTATATTCATTTACAAAACATATATATTTCCCACGGAAAATTAACCGTATTCTACATAAAAGAGAAAGTTTTACCGACGCGGGGTAATCTCGATCTTTATTTGACCACCAGGTTTTCCGCACTCTTCATCAACAAACAAAGGAATCGGGATGACGACAGGAAGAACTTTCAAAACATATTGGGCTTCCATGAGACTGCTCACCTTCCATTTCCAGTTCATTGGGAAAGGCTGTTAAAGTTTTAAGGAAAAGGTGGAGTTGTACATATAATAATTATAACGGTAGCTCATATTATTTTACAAACTGAAGAAAGCAGAATATGCGACACTTACATTTACGTTTGATATGATTGCTGAACTTGAGCCCTGAGCTGAGTTAGATTGTGAAGCAGAAACTTTACCTTTTTTAAAGGTAACGTTCACCATGTAGTTTGAAACTGGGTGAGCATCCGACTCCCAAATCTTGATGACCACAAAAGACACAAATCCTGCCAACTTGTCAAGTTTCATTTGAACTAAAAAGAGAGGAGCCGATTCCATTCCGTTTGGAGTAGTCAAATACTGCTTGTACTTAATGATGGAGTGCTGGCCAAGTTTCCTCTTTTTGGTCAACATCCACTTCACCTTGTCTTCATCCATTCGTAATTCCAATTTAGAGGTGACCCCAAAGGAACGCTTATGCACTTGGGTGAAATGGTCTACGATTTCTGACTTGGAGACCAAGCCAAGTTTGAATTCACAGTTGCTATCTCCCAGAAGCTGACAAATTGGGACTAGCTTCCGACTGTATATGGAAAACGAGTTATAATTTAATTAGAACGTTTGAGAATGTATTCAAAACTGGAAGAAATAACTGACTTACTTATGCAAACAAGAATCTGAGTGGTTTGCAAGTTCTCCCCGCTTACTCAGGTGTTTACAACCTTGCTCACTAAATTTGCAACTGAACTCCTGTACATCCAGCAGTTGTTCCAGAACACGGTTTCGGATTTTTGGAGAACCAAAGGGGGCTCTACATTGGGGACAGAGATCCCCACTAACTTTGGATATACAAACATTACAAATATAATGTCCTGCAAAGCACTGGTAAATTTCAGCTGCTGGAACTTCCATACAAATTGGACAAGCTTGGAAATTTTCCATTGTAAAACTATCTTTCTTGGAGTTTGTAACAAAAATATTTAGTTTCGAATATTTGTTTACTTTTAAGCAACCGTACTTTATTAAGATAGGAGAAACAAGTTGTCATTCAGTGTGAATGTAGCAGCTCGCTTGTTTGTGGCTCTCACACTCAATCTCAACTTCAAGGTTTTGACTCCGTAGAAATATGAATGAAAGGTATACAAACAGAAAGGGAATTCTCTCTGCGTTTGGTTGAGGTACATCAGTTCATCCATTCATAAAATGTATGGTTTTGCATTGGGTTGCTTTGCACGACCAAAGTACAACCAGCCAGCGAGTCTGGTGTAAAAGGTAAAGGGAAATGCAATTTTTAGTGTATCGTATCAGTAGGATCCCTACGTAAGTCATGTACATCAGAACACAGGAGTTGAGAAAAATGAATTGCACAAGGATGCAATGTCACATCAAACAGTTCTCTAACAAAAGAACTGTACCCCAAAACAAAATTCTGCTCCAGAATATGCTTTTTCATTTAGTTATGGAATAATGACAGGACGAATTTTTCTGTCTCTAGTACTGAATGTTGTAGTTGGTCCCCACTTTATTTCGTCAGATTATTGTAAACGTGTCGCAGTATTTCCGCTTCAATAATTTACGGTGTGATGTGAAACCCAGGCTTATAAATCTAAACTTTCTCATGTTTTCAAAAATGTTAATTAATAACTGTTTCGAAGCTGATTCTCAAACAAATATCCGATAAATACTGTGATCGATCAGGTTTAATAAAAACCCAATATAACTCGACATTTACCAAATTGACTCATTTCTGCACTAGGGAAAGAAAAATGAGGAGGAGGAAACTGAAATGTAAGTGAGATGACATAAAGTATTTCCTTAAGACCTTTACTCTAACATTTATAGCAATACTGTGAAGAGGTTAAACAATCATGGGGCGAAGTAAGACCTGGTATATCAGAAAAGCTGGCTATAATCATAGTCGTTCTGGCTAAAAGTGAAACTAATAAATGTTTTAATCATAGCTCAAAAAAATTATCGTGCTTATAATGTGTTTATCCACCAATTGAAAAGCTTTTAATTTGCGTACTTTCTACTATTAACAATGAACGGATAACGTTTTCCATACCTGGTATTAAGTAATCACTCAGTTGTAGCTGTTAATACTATCATCATCATTCCATCTTTGCATACTTAATTTGACTCATTTCAGTGATATTTTAAGCTTGTACAAGCTTATCATTTTATAAAACGTCGCTTTTGCGCGTCATCCTTACGCAGAAGTCACATCAACCAAATGTACACTATTGAACATTTCTGTCTTTAAAATGAAAGAGTTGCATTTATTCGTTCCAAACCATGCATATATCTTGTAACATAATGATTTTGTGGTCTGTCTGTGTTAATTTTTGGACTTAATGAAATCATCCACTTCCAAACGTCTGTACTCCTACAAGGAAAACGTTTGTTTACTTGTAGCGAGTAACAAAATAGTAAGTCATACGTAACTATAAAACATTGTATTTTCTTGAAGCTTTCGTCTCAGATATTCAAGCAGAATTAATTTATTCTTATTAGAAAACTGCAGTGTGAGATTGGTTTTTAAAATGGATTCGAATCTCAGGCATAGTTTACCTTCCCGAAAGGGTTTAAAATATATGTCATATTGCAGCTGTGTGAGTATTATAACATAACTATTTATTTTTGATTATCAAATACGTCTATTATAACAATTTGAATACTAATAATATTTTATTGTTTCAAACAGTGTCTCGCTCCAATAAAATTCCTTTTATTCTGGCACCTAGAGCTACCGATTATATACGATCTGTTGGTGGATTACGGGCCATCAGGTAAAATTTATTGGAATGGAGGGACTGTTGTGCTTTTGGGTTGTGATGTAATTGAAAATATGTGTTAAATAATTTCTTTAAAATTTATTTTTGTTTTTATAGCAGCGTATTTATTTGCCAGTGGCGTTCTTCTCCTTTATTTCGGCTTGCCATACGCCTTGATATACAGTATACATTATATGGTGAGAAATACAATAAGCTAATTACGCTTGCAATTCTAGTTATTCATTTTAAATCTCATTTTGTTTTGGATTTGTGTTTCAGGAAGACAACGAATGCTCAACAAAATTTCTTCGGATTTGGCTAGCTATTAAAGGATTTGTGACGTTATTAAATTATATGGAAGTATTTTATATTTTTTGGATAAAATTGGAAGGAAGTGTTGATCTTGGTGTGATTATAAACTGTATTGTTTGGAGACTCTACGAAATTTTGGAGATTGTCAGAGTTTCTAGATTTATTGTTAGAGCTAAAGTGAATATGTATACTCGAATGGAGGAACCACCTGATTATGTCACCGTTACGGATCCGACAAATCAGTTTAAATTTCCAGTGATAGTAAAAGAGGATGATCCACCTTCTTATGATACTATCTGTCATATCTAAACTGTGTTATTATATACCTAAAATATAAAAAATCAGTATTTAGCTGAACAATGCTATGTATTGTTTACTAAATAAATTCAAATGATTTTTATAACTAGTTATATGTAATCGCACTTGAATTGCAAAATATAGCAAATAGTTAATACACAAAACTATGAGTAGCATTGATTATACAGGCGCACGAGAAACATACATAAATACCTAGTTGCGCTCTATACTCATTCATTTGCAACATTTACCAAAGCTTGTTATTTCATTGTAGCCAGCTTACGGAGAAAAAAGTGTCTGAGATGATCGCGATAAGAAAGGTTAAACGAAAACGTTTATCTACTGACACTGTAAATATATTAATGAAAAAACTATGTAGCAATAATAATCACATTAAACCCAATACATATCAACATTTACTTGGAAAACGTTGTGAAATCGTTACTCGAAACTAAGTAAGCAGCAAAATGGAATGATTATTGCTTTATATAACCGATTCCTCCTGCAACCACGGACATTGGTTTCTATGAAAAAAATATAAAAGGCAGATTTATAGGCATTTGAATAGAACCTCTACTTGTAACTCGTCAGCATCGTTAAAATCATATAATTTTCTGAAATTTTAAATAAAATCGCAAAAATGTTTAAGGTTCTAATTGTTAATTTACTATCCACCACAAATTTCCATCCATGTTTCGCAGTCAGTGATTTACCGACATTTTGCATATCATCCAAACTGTCGTTCCCGCATGCCGCCAACAACCAGATTAATTTGGGTGAGAAGGAGTGCACCCTCCGAAATGGAACTCGTGTGACCTGCACCCAGATTATGACATGTATGGATTATTATAAAGGGGCAATTGAAGAATTAGAACTAAATGTACAAATGACGCTGGACGTCAAGGAGAAAAATCTTAACGAGACTCTTTTTTCTCAACGATGAAGGAGTAAACATTTTTATTAAAACTGTTAAATTATCCAAGGGAACGCAAACTTGTTTCAGCCAACAGGTTTATATCGAGGTAAGAATTTAAACGTTTCTCATGAATTCGTTCCATCATTATCAGGTAGACTTTTAATCAATATTTCTCTCGCACACAAGCAGCCACAAATACGAGATAAATTAAGTTTGCTAGAGGTTGAGTTCCGCTACGTCAGAATTAAACGAAGGTATGGAAAAACCGACAATGGACAGGGACGTGAATTAGCACCCTAAATTGACTGGTCCGGCGGAATGTGAGCAACTCGATGAACTAAACTCTTTCGCATTATCACGAAATAGTCTGAATGATGATGATGATGATCTTGAGTAAGAATTGGGTTGTGGACCAAACAGATGCACAGAAATCAGATGAGCCATCAAACAGTTCTCCAAGAACTCTACTGTTTCATTTACACCCAAGGGAAAATTTTCTTCTGATACACTTGCTTAGGTAAAGTAAAGAAATACCAAGCATTTTCTCAAGCCTTCGTTATAATTCTCAATTTGCCCACTTTGCTTTATTTTTTATTCCAGTCTGGTATTTTGTAGAGAATTTGGGTTGTAGATGGGACAGAGTCAGACTGAAAGCCTTTGATTTGAAAATAACCTCGATTCTTGTAGATAGGAAAAAGCAACATGAAAAGTGGGTTGTCGCAAGACCTTAAAAATGTTCGTTAACCTATTAGTTTAGCAGAGCAACTGAATGTGGGATTATTACTATCATTTTCATCGCCAAAAGTTTGTGATATTAAATTTTAGATTACAGATTTTTTACTTTAAAAAAACTAAATCAATAAAAAAAACTTGTTTGTGAGCTGTACTTGTTCTCTAAATGAGTAATAACATTTTATTCTTATTTTGTATAATGTTTTAACAAAAACTCGCCATTTAATTTACCTGTTAGATACGTAAAATACAGATGTCACGCAAGTTTGTCCTACAAAATCACATTTACAAGCACCTACAAATTGATTGCAATGAGAACAAGTGAATGTTTTATCAACTAAAATTTTAAACCAGCCACTTTCCATTTTTATAAACCAGAAACCAGACTGTACATCAATTTGCGGTCTTTCTTTGTTTAACAGTTGATTAGCCTACAGTCAAAATTAACAGTTTTGAATAGCATAATATAAAGTAATATAGTCTCCCGAAAATTACCCAACAAAAAAAATCTCGGCAAGAAAGCAGTCCCCACTGTTTCCACCTCTCATGTTTTGTTTTAAAAATGGGATAGAAGCTTTCATCGGATTTTCATTGAAAATGGAACCCGCCTCCTTGATGTTGTACACCTTCATTGTCCAACTAAATATTGGAGAAATCTACCAAACCAAAATACATTATATATTTCTTCCATTAAAAATTAAAACATTGTCTGGGTGATAATGACTTACAACCACCTCCTCTTCATCTAATTCGAAATTGCTACTGGCAGCCAAAAGTTGAGATGCAGGTTTGGACAATCTTTTGTTAAAGCTGTACTTCACTCTGTACGTTTTAGCAGGTTCGGGTTCCTGTTCCCAAACCTTGACACAAACAAATGAGAGGTAGCCAGGAGGTTTGTTGGATTGAATGTAGTTTAAAAACAGAGGACTCGTTTCCTTATCATCCACACTCGAGAGGTTTCCCGTTCCCCTGAAAACTGATTCTTCTAAGATGTTGCCATCCAACAGTTTTTGCCATTTTACTTCAGTAGATAAGCTAGATAACCGGCAAAAAGCTTTGCGATGGACGTTCGTGAAATGAGAAATGACTTCGCCTCTTGAATAAGTTCCGAGTTTAAAGTTGAAAAGTATTTTACCTGCTCAATTAGCTCTGAATCAAGCTTCAAACGCTTGGATTCCTTTTTTATCTGAGAAACAATCTAAGAACAGTTCTTATGATGTGAATAAAAGCAGCAAAGCGAAAGTAATAAAGTGGAGTGTTCTTTGCGCTTCTAAATTCTGGATTTTTTATGCTACGCGACACACAAGTTGAACACACTGTGCAGAACACAAGATATTGTTGATGATACTGTATGATTTTATGTATGTTGAACAAAGTAAAACTCATGAATAACGTTCAAGTATCTACCGCGGTTGAACTTATAGCCTGCAAAGTCCTAACTTCGTAAGTATTTTTAATTCTCTATGCCTAACCAAAGTTCATTACTTCATATATATTTGAGTACCCTTTTCAGCAATTTTTAAGCATGTTCATTTTTTAAAAATTGAAACTGCAAAAATATATGATAAAAAGCGAATAATTCTAATTTGGATCCAAAATTACTTCCAAAACTTCATTTTTAATATACTTCTCACTGTATGTTATTGACTCCGCTCTTTGACCCATGGTTTTAAACATTTCATCTTGATTATAACTGGAATTCATGAAGCTAGACGTCTTCGACAGCCCAACAATAACACTTAGACACAACAGGATATTAATTCTACAGCAATGTGAACCAACCAGCTATTGAATACAGATTCTCCGCATCATCATCATCATTCCCTTCCTAGTCACTTTCACTTGAGTTACCACTAAAAATAGGAAAAAGGACTTAAAACTTTCGGACACGTTCACAAGCCATGCACTTTTAAATGAAAACTTTTCGGGCGTGATATATCATTCGAAAGCTAGTAATTGAATTGAATTTCACTTTTGACACATTTATCTCACAAATGACGTCCGCTAAAGGTACATCACTACATTTCGAATTCTCGGGTTTATTATCCTAAAAACATCAACTGGGTCAATATAAGTAACAATCTTTTGTAAAAAAGAGATATTGAATCAGCAATAGTAAAAAATGAGTTGTGCAATGTAATATGACTTTTCTCTTGTTCTGTATCTTCACAATCATTTCAAGGAAGCCAAAAAGGGCATCAGATAATGTGTCCTTTCAAATTTTCACGTTTGTCTTGTCATTGTATTCAAGCTTTTCTCATTCATACATTATAGTAGTGAATTTACAAGGATTTTACAATGCTAAATGGCCGAAACGTACTACAATCGTGGTGGCATGGTAAATAAAACATCAAAGTACAACCTGCCATAATTTAACAAAAGATTTAACGTATGGAGAAAATTTGTTGAGTTTTTATGCCGATGAGCAAGTGCTCTAAAAACGTAAGGATTACTCAAGTGACCCCATGCAACGCATCCTTCATATCAACAGTAAAGTAAGTAACAGTCACTGGTTTTCAGATGAAGTTACTATTTGCTCGTTCCTATCTTTTCTATTAACAAGTTAAAGATCTTAACAAAAGACTGCATTAGAAACTCAGCAAGAAATGTGAGGAATCTCTAATCCAATTAGCCATCGGCATCTTTTCTGCTGTCTATTCTATTCAAGGGGAAATTTAATCAGCTCCGATTTGTAACTATATATCATTGCATTGTCCAAAACTTTTCCTGCTTCGAAGGTAAGGTGCACACGGGTCTGATTTCCTATTCAATACAATCTCCACGTTTTTATACCACAGCTGCAATCCTATCCCTTTTTCTTGCAGTAATATGCCATTATCAAATCTTGTTGTAAGCAAACCTTACTTCTATTGAACCACATCTTGAACATGTATATATTCTTGTATCAAAGCCATTCTATTAAAACTACCTCATAGGGTTTCAACTCTTTTTGCAGAAACAGTTTACCCATCAAAATGTTTCCGATCTGTAGGACTGCAGTCTGAATGTTGACTTTATGAAAACAGTATCAACAAATTGATCTTCGCATCGCAAACATGAAGGTTTGTTCTTTCTGTAATGTGTTTTAGCATGCCCCATCGAGAAATATATTATAAAATGAAAAAAGTAGGTTTGCTCATCGTTTGTACCTTTAAAAAGGAATATTGTTTACACGGTTATGAATGCGATGTTGTACATGGTCTGTGAATATTTTGTAGGAATGTTGTAATGTTGCAGAACAATAAACAAGTACTATAGTAGTGACGCACAAAATATAAAAAAGTTTTCAGTTTGACGGCAGCATCTCCCTAAGAAGATGTCAACTAAAAATTGTGGTACATAATATCCTCAGCAAAAAAGGAGATATCACCCTATTTTTGTTTACGATAAAAAAGCTGCTTCGTGAACGGGCCAAAGGGTTTATGGTGCAGAGTTTTCAAATTTACATGCATCACTTGGTTTACAAAGGTGAAAACAGGAAGCCTTGCAAGTTATACAGGAAACTGCAATCAAAACCAGAACTCGTTTCCTTCCTTCCTGGTTTCTCAGACAATAAGATTACTTATCATAGTGCGTAGTTATTTTTTTAAAAACTTCAAATAAAACAGGAAATTGTAATCAAAAGCAGAACTCATTTCCTTCCTTGATTCCAGGTTCCTCAGGTTATAAGTTCATCAATGGGTTGCGGCTGAAATAAATATTACTGGAAAGAAAAACCGATGAAACCCCACATTATTTTAGGTTACATACGTTCTTTGAACTCAGTTAATGTGAAAGTAGAAAATAAAAGTTTTTAATTTAATATTGAATGAGTATTTGATGTCAATAACAATTGACTCTATTAGTTTCAACAGGGCAATTTCGCAATAATTTTGCGTTGCATGCGTTTAAACCTCGCTGTAAGTTTATGTCAATGCGGATAATTGCTTGGAATAAGTTACAAAAATGAGGAAAACAAGTACAAAACGATTTATCTGATAAGCTGAATCTGTGCCAATAACTTATCTAATTTTAAATCATCAAGCATTAAGCTTTATCTCTTCCAGAAACAAAAAACTGAACATCCAAGTAAAAGTCGCCACAAGCAACGAAAGAAGATGTTACGACAGATGATGGTTCATAGAATTTTCCTAAACAAAAGGAAATATGCTGTAGCCCTCATTATTAGAGAAATTTCATATAAAGGTTAGCAAAAATCATTCTTACTCATTCTCGATCAAAGGGGAAAATCTAATCAGCTCCGATTTGTAACTGTATACCATTGTGTTGTTCAAAACGTTTCAAGCCTCGAAGTGGCACACAGGTATAATATCCTTTCCAATACAATTATTTTGTTTTTATACCACAGCTGCAAAATCGGATCCCATTTCTTGTAGCAATATACCATTATCAAATCTTGTTATGAGTAACACTTTCTTTTATTGAACCACATTTTCAACATGAATTTATTACTGTATCAAAACCATTCATAAACCATTTATAAACCATTTACAAACTACGTCAAAAGGCTTCTATTTCAGAAACAGTTTTACCCCATCAATATGTATCCGATCTACAAGACTCCAGTCAGAATACTGACTTTATCAAAACAGTATTAGCACATTTATCTTTGCACCACAAGACAGTATTTATTATTTCAAGGCTTCTCTGAGTTGAGTGTAATTGTGCAAGGCTTCCAGTTTTCACCAGACGGGTAATAATACAATATTCAAGTAAAAAAGGCCCGTTAAGGAGTTGCAAGACGAAAAACTGATAACATTTTCAGATGCTTTTAAAATTTCTTATGTATTTACAAACATAAAGGTTTATTCTTTTTCTAATGCGTTTTAGCAAGCACCAGCGAGAAATATATTATTCATTTACCTACTTGCTTTTTACACTCTGGACTTACCTGCTGTAATAGTACTACCATACTCTCACTTTCTCTCCTTGTGTACGGGTAGCGCTTTGCCCCAACATGCTGTGTTTAAATAGCTATGAAATGAAACGCTATGCCTATAATCTTGTCAGAGATGATATATTGAAATCATTCCTAATGAATGTAGAAAACCACACAATGTGTCAACTCAATGTTGAGTATTTGCTAAAAATGTTACTTCACTCTGATACGGTTACGTAATAATCATGTATTCATGTTAGTATTTTTTATCCAAAGTGGTTCAATACTGTAATACTCTTTGTCCTTCATATTTTTTCTGGAGAAGATTTGTAAACTTATTTATGAATATCCAATTGAGCCGAATTGACGGATTGGTATGTAACTTAATCCTGTTCGTGAAATTTATATTTTGCTTGTTTGCATTTCCTTGATCCTATTTTTACCTCGGTAAAATATTGATTTCTACCTTACTCTTCGTACCATGTTCAGGTATAAAAAGGCAGATCTTCTTCTGTATTTTATTTCATTCATTCCATTCTGTAGAATGTTATACTGCTCGACTACGAGTAGCTATTGTTAAGTATCAAGTTTCCCAAGTATTTCTTTTGACGATAATAACTCTGCTATTTTCAAAATATACCTTGTCTTGTACTTCCACTTGTTTTTTACTACTATTCATTCATGTCTATTGCAAACGCATAACCTCATGATTCCTATTCTAACACATAATTAGTTACCATCTTTTGCACTCTAAAACTCACTCTCAGATCTAAATATTCAATTATTTCCTCCACGTAATATCGGCAACTATGCACATAAAATATTATGTGAGTCATATTTCATCATTTGGCAGTATTTTTTATTGGATTCCTAATAGTAATACATAAAAAAGACTAAAAACCAAGCCAGTAGTATAGTAGTAATGAGCAATGTTTTAAAGGAAATTGGAATCAAAAGCAGAACTCCTTGATTCCTGCTTCCTCAGGTTATAAGACTGGTTTACATAATGCATGATTAATTTTTGTAAACTTTTAATCAAAACAGATAGATGATGATGAAGTAAACAAATTAAAAATTTATTACACAGTTTTTGCATTAGCGTAAGAGGCTTTCCAATTTGTTCCAAGCAAATTTTTTCCAATTCCAAACACATTCCAATTCCACAATGATTCAGATTTTGAGTCTGGATATGTGGTGCTCACTTCATCTGAACACGATGGTGGTGATTATCAAATGTTGTCGCTGTTGCGACGAAATCAATAGTCCATCAATGCGTTGAAATAAATAATCAAAGAGAATAATGATGAAAAAAGTATTAATATAGGTTACTTCATTACAAAAGTTTATTTCAATCGAGATAGTTGCTCAGAATAAGTGGAAAAAATGAGGAAAACATGATTTATCTGATACGCCGAATCTGTGCTCATAACTTATCTAATTTTAATTAATCAAGCACGAAGCTTTACACCTCTTCCAGAAACAAAAAATTGAGACTACAAGTAAAAGTCGTATTATAAGGGTTTCTTTCCTTTCTGGAAACAAGGCATTCATTTTCAAGTTGGAAATCTCAACTTTGATATGAGTGTCTTGCAAAAAGGACGTGAAAGATTTGTGAAAAGGTAAGCCTACTACCGAATACAAGACTTGGCTTGCAGGGAAAGGTTTTGTTATAATATATATATATATCATATGGAATATTATGTGAAGTATAAAGCAAGGTAGCAGTGCCCCAAAGCCATCATTTCTGTTTGGGTTATGCTGTCTGTTATTTTATTAATGAAACTACTGGTTTATACAGATATTTAGCTGTGTTTTTTGGCTTATTAGAAAATTTCACAAGTATACGAACATCAAGCATCTTAAATCAGAACTTTCTTGTTTCATCTCAAACTCAGCAGCATAAAGCATTTCTATCTTCCCTTTTATGTATATTTCGATTGGACGATTGGAGGCTGTGGAGGTGGGAACACCACATACTGTTTGGAAACTTGATCTGTGCCAGCTAAAACAGTTGCAAAATGGTAAACTTGTGGGATTATTTTCTTTTTTCCCCGCAAGCAACTGCAAGAGATGTTACGACAGCTAATGGTTCTTATAAATATAAACAAGAACGAAAGATGCTGCAACCCTCATTATTAGAGAAATTTCACATAAGTCTTGCAGTCATTGGTGAAGAACTTGGAAAGCTGAAATTTCAACATCAAGTACAATCCATAAAATTAAATCTGACGAATGTGGAAATGACTCCATACCATCCAAAAAGTTAAACCTAGATGGAAAAAATCCAATAAAAATCTGCCAAGTCAATGTTGTCAATCATTGTAATGCAATGCAATCAACACAAAATGTACCTCAGTGAACCCTTCATATTCTGAGTAAATAATTTACTGTTGCTGTAATGCAATTATTGCATGACAGCAACCGACTCTCATATGAAATATACCAGAACTCAATCACGTCTTCCCTTTCATGCTATTAGCTAAATTACCAAACCGGGGTTCGCCGGCAGTGTGTGTTCAAAAGGAAGTATGACAATTTTAATATAATTAACCATTCACATCTATTCAATAATAAATGAGCACTTAAAAACCTTTTCAAACAACTGACTGTTTTCACTGTGACCCAGCTACTTTAATTTCGGAGGAAATGTTAGCCCATGACCTACTAAGTAGTCGCAATGCTTTTGGCAAGAATCTGAAGACTTTCACTGAGTTTGAATGGAGTTGAGATTTGGTGTAGATTCTTTGTTGTTCATGTAAACCAGAGGAGGTTAAACCTCCGAGGTTTCAGAAGGTAGTTAAGTTGATTCTAACTGACCGGAACAGAATGCGGATGAGAACAAAATTCAAGTAATTATAAAATGATTACAAAAGGAAACTTAATGACAGGATGCAAATGATAAAGGTTGAAAAGTGACATAGCTTGAAGAAACGATATATATAAATATAAATAAATATAAATAAATATAAATAAATATAAATATAAATATAAATAAATATAAATATAATAAATATAAATAAATATAAAATATTTATAAATATAAATATATAAATATCGAGTGACAAGGAATTTTCGTTCACGAGGCTTTTTTACCTTTCAGACAAAGTAATGTGAACTAACATTATAATGACGTTTACGAGTTTGATGATGATAGAGAAAACATTCTGGTCAAGGAATAAAAGAGTGTACCATTCTAGTCAAAACTTGAGTATTACAATGTATATAGAAAGTGCAAGGATACAGGCACCAAACGAAACGGATTCTTAACTTACCTATGGATTTTGTAACCTGTATAAAACACTAAACAGATCTGCATTACATATCATTGATATGTAATGATATCTGTATGTTTGATATGATATCAAACACACACACAAAAATGTAACTATCACTAGTGAAATGCAACTATATACCACTGCGTTGTCGAAACTCCTTACTGCTTTCTACGAGGACAGACTCCTCAACAATCATTTTTCAATACATTTTCTACCTTCCAATTCCTCAGCTGCCACATCCTTACCATTATATCATCACAAAACTTTTCTTAGAGAACATACCAGGACGTCTTTCCTTTTACAGCACTGCAGCTTTAACTTCGACACCTTTCTAAATCAAACCTATTTCTCACAAACTTTCACCACAGTGAAAGTGACTTCATTCCTGCTGCTTTGCACGCTGTGCCCATTTTGCCCCGATCAAACGGAAAAGCTAGATTTCACGTTTCCAATAGCAATAGACCAGTAATCCTCTACCAGATGACACACTGATTGTCAGCATCATATCAAATTAAATCTGAGAGCAAAAAAAACTTCATACAAACCAGCTTGCGTTATGTTGGGAGCTGTCCCGCTTAAAAGGATAATAAGCGGACTCATTTTTGGCATTTTTATAATTGTATATTATCAATAAAATAATAGGCTGAATCGTCTACCCTGTAAGATGGGACTGGCGGTAGATAGTATTCGTGTTCCTTTCTTATAAATACAAGCAACGTATATTTGGCGTAGAGGTATGGAGTGCGGACGGAGCGGAGGAGGATTCCGGTTCGATTCTCGGTGGTAGAGGAAGAAATTTTTGCTTCATTTTTAGATGTTGTTTTTGTTCGTCAATGCCGTCAGTTGGTTTGTTATGTTTGGATTATCAATTATAAATTTAATTTAAGCTATAATTTTCAAACAAAAACACCTTTTTAAGGAAATGCTCCAAACGAACTCCTGCGGCCAACATAGATGAAAATATGTATGTGCATGAAAATTTGTACATTCAGGTTGCACAGCAGAGCACATAGCTCTTTTTTCGAAGTTGGTTTTGCTCGGCAGAAGCGTTGATTGGTTTGTTGTGTTTGTATTGTCAATTATAACTTTAATTGAAGCTAAAATTTTGAATTTTTTTTGTCAATACAACTGCTTTAAACGAACTCCCGTGGCCAAGATAGATGAAGTTATGTATGTGCATGAGAGATGAGAGTTGATACATAATTGCCCTTACAGCACAGGTTGCAATGCAAAGCCCTGTATTGAGGATTTTCCAATGTCAAGTTAAATTAGAATACGGTCAAATAATTCTATATATAGCACGCTAACGCAAAGTGGCCGTCTGTAGTGTCATGACGGTTCAGTTCCCCGTACCCAAACTCTTTTGGGGAGGCAGTCCGCAATAAGGTTTAACAGTATCAAGTTAATGTCCAATCAGTTAATTGCAGTTGGTGTGAGTGACCTTCGTGCAAATTTACTGAATATTATTGATGACTGTATGGTAAAATGTTGGTAAAGAAGACGAATAGTTCATTTAAGTTGTTTGAGTTGGATTAGAAAGAAAAGAGGTACATTAAAAAAGAAGTAGTTAATAAGAGTTATACTAAATCATATTTCAATTCCCTTCCTTTTGCTCCTAGGCCTGCGTTCTTGGTCTACGCAGGCTCTCCACAAAACTGGTTTGAATTAATAGCTATGTAGTTTACAATCAAAACTCATATATTTTTTAATGTGCGTGTAAGTCCGAGAAAGTGTTTACTAACCCAAGCTATACTATGCTTTGAATACCTTGATTTTTATAAGAGAAATTACTCCATTCCATAGAATATGCCAATATTGTACATATAGATAATTCGTATGTGCGCTCAACTTGGGTTTCACTCCGTTTTTACGTGGAATTTTAATTGGAATCTGTGTCCACTTTTTGATGAGTATCTCATAACCCTCTGAAACGTAATCCTTGTGCGATACGGTGGAATAAACTCATTATGTCAACAAAAAGTTCAACACATGTTTTGTGTCTCCTTCTAATATGTTTTTAATTTTACCTTGAACCAACATACGTGTATTAGAAGTCGTTGTGTTTTAGATTAGTTAGATTTACTGCTTTGTTAGAAAGATATTTAAACTAACTGCCAACATATAAAGAAATCACTTGGTTTACTAGGGTGAAAAACAATAGGTAGTCTTGAAAGTTGTGACGAAAACAGGAAATCGATTTCAACCTTGCATTGTTGATTCTAGTATATTCAAATTCAGACCAGGTTGCATCAGGTAGGATTACATTTTAAGAAGAAGTAAGCTCAAATTAAACCATGGAGATTAGGATGGAGTAAAGGAATTACAACGTCATTTCGAGGGTTTAGCATTAGAGCTACTTCTTTTCTGAATCTTAACTTGACAAGAGAGAAAAGTTCAAGACAGGCACAATGATTTAGATTTGAACTCTGATTTTTGGGGCTCACTTCCTCTCAACAAAACTATTGTGGTGATTGAAAATGCTGCTTCTATTGATAAAACAATAGCTGTCCGTTGTGTCTTTGGGCTGCGTCCGAGCTAAATAAATATTAGAAAAAGAAGACAGAAATACAAAACAATGTTGCACGCGTCTTATAACCTGAGTGTGTCCATAATGTATCTGATTTTAACCATCATAATTATCTCACGCTAAAAGAACTGATGCTGACACATTTCATGCACAAAAATGCCATAATAAACGAGAGGTGAGGACGTAAAGCTCAGCAGCACATTGCCCCATATGTGAGCATTTTTGATTGACTTATGTCCCAATTTATTGTGCTGAACGGTATTTTAATGTGTTTGTGGGGTTATAACAGAAAATAAGTTGTAAGCGAACCTCAAACTTCCTGAACTGGGCTGGAAAACAACAAATCTATTCCGTGGGGTGACAGGTTAAACTGATTTGAAGTCTTGTTTTGAAGTACTCACTTCCGCTGAACAAAATTCCAACGCTGGTTGGTAAATGCTTCCGTTATTGGGTGTCAAAAGCAGGTCATCGTTAGGCAGAGATCGAGCTGAATAAACAACTAAAAACGGAATATGTATAAAAATAATGGAATTATTTCCTTTTGCATATTCTTAAATATAAAAAATGTGAAACCAATATGTTTTGAACTGGCAATGTTGCACAAAATAAAAACCACATAAAGAACAGCGTGTAACTTCATGTTGTTCAAATTTGTGGATTTATTCAAAAATACATGCTTTAAATATAAACAAACCTGAAGCGTCCTCAAGTAGATCTTCTAAATTCCAATTTAAATTCCTTAGCATAAAAGCATTTCTTTCATCGCTTTCATATAAAATTTTAATCAGAGAATTGGCAGGCTCCACATGCTGTACAGAATCTGTCTTTGGTAAAACACTTGCAAAACGGCTGACTTCTGGGATTGAAGCTTCCCTCCGCCAAAATCCGCAGCAGAAAATTGTTCGACATGGAGTAGTTCCCAGTAGCAATAAGAATATGAAAGGTTTCAAAATGCAGTAAGCAAACGTGATATACAATGTAGCTTTCATTAACACAGGGATGTAATATGACCCTTTCAATTCTGCATGAAAAAACCTGTAAACTAATAGGATAACTCCAAGCAGTATCCAAAAAATGATAGACGTGATGGAATCGAAAAAAACGTATCGTAGTAGCTGAATATTGGAACGCATCTTTTCGCCAAGAATCGGCTTTTAAACAGTTAAAAAAGCAAAAAGGAAATTAGCATTTTGTGTGTCAGCTCAAACTACAACATTGTTTAATCAAGTTTAACTCACCTCTAGAATGTGTAGGTGTTTCACTTTTATTCTATTTTTTATTAGCACTGCAGCAAAAAAGGAAAAAATAAGGCATAAAAGATCTAACGCATAATAAATTGAATACTACACCGAATAAAGTGCCTGATGATACTGACCATAAAGTAAGTACACCGCAACAGTACAGTAATACATTAAAAACCGCACAATCTCATAAGTATAAGTGGCTCCTAACGATCCAAAAATTTTAATCTGTACAAAACAAATTCGATTTTCAACGTTTCCCTTCAAACTGCAGCAACATTTTAAAATTTATTTTTTCAGATGAGAACAGTTACCAATTAAGAAATTTCCGTTCTTAATTGTTAAATATGGCATGAAATATAAATCAGTATTTGTCATAATTGACAATATTACTGTTTTTAAATTACCGCTTTGCAAGATCCAACATTCTTTGTGGAATCCATACGATACTCTACATTGAAGATTGCCGGAATGCTTCCAATTAAAGCCGGAAACAAAATGAAACTGAGCCTACGCCGGAACGGAAATGACTCACCAGGTTGATATTTGTGCTGTTGTTCGTATATAATGGTTACATTGTTTAGTGCAAGTGCTTCTACATTTGAATCTAGTTTTAGCATTAATTAAATTAATTGTTGGTAATGATTACACATATTCACTTTTTAGTTTAGTAATATGTTATTACAGAAATTTTTAAGACAGATAAGTTTGTTGAAAGCTTACGGATGCAAAATAGCATTGCTTTACAGCTCACATTGCCACTAAAATCTATCACTTTTAGGGCTCCTGCCAGATACAAGAGTAGGAAAACGCAGAGTGTGATAGTTTGCAACGAGAGACAAATGAGCAGTTTTTCGGAATTCCTATAAAACAATTTTGTGACCTTGCTTAAGAAACCACATGCACATAATAATCAATAAATTTGTGCTCGGTTTTCATTAACATGCAAACTTGGTGTTTGTTGATTTCCAAATGAAACCTTAAGCAATAAAATCAAACCTTAGAAATCTTGGTGACCCAAACATCACGGTATACAGAACAAAGATATTCAGAATAATGCCAGACACAGAAGTCACACAAAATATGGAGAGCTCAGTAGGTATCCCACCACTGTTTGTAGAATTTTGGGAAGGGAGCTTATCTGTTGAGTTATATTGCCCCATTTTTATTAGTTTCTACACCAACCTCTGTTTCCTTTTTTCACTCTGGAAACAAAGAACTACACAGCAGCTTTGATAAACATTTAAAAGAGTGAGAACGCTGGCTATCGAGATCTCGATTGCAGTGATGTTATTTTCTGAACTTTTTATGTTATATATTGATAGATCTCGTAATTCTAAGACTACATGTTTTTTCCTTTTCCCGGGGTAAGTTAAGACAAGTGAGCTGGGGCGACCTGAAGTTTGAACCATAAAATGCGATTTGCGCCTTCATTTATTAACCGATTGACCTGAAATTTTGCATGCAGTAACTTTAACAAAATCGAGGATAGGTGTTTTGTTGGTTTTGAAAATTTTCGAAATTTTAGCGGGTGAAAAAATTAATTCAAAATTGAATTTTTTTAAAGCATGAAATAACTACTGGATCAAAGTACACACCACCTAGGCATACCCAATCCATATTTTGAATTTTCAAAATCAACAGTTCAAAAAATTTATAGATGGCGCCAAAAGCATTTTTCATAAAATCAATCAACTCTGTTTATATACGCTTAGACAATGACAAAAGAAGCATTTTGGAAAAAAAAGCATTCAAATTGGTTAATTAGTTTAGGAGTAAATTGAGTTTAAAAATAATTAAAATATTAATTAATATTTCGTTATAACTAAGTTAAACTAAGGTCCCGTAATGCAACTGTGCAGTCAGAAATCGAATTTCATCGATTTCTTCAACACAAACTCGATTTCAAATTTTTTTCATGTAATAAGATTTTTTGACTGAAACCCATTAAATACTACTCAAACATACTGCCTGACTACTCACAACCAAAATATTAACCAGAAATCCACAAAAAACGGACATCGGGAATTTTCGGCATGACAGCGCAGATAAGAATTTCCGTCAGCTCGCTCCTGAGACCAGGTAAACTAAGTCTTTGAAAAACCAGACGCACTGTCCTACGTAAAATGACGTGGGGAAAACACCGGTGCTCTCTCTTGTGCCCTCGACAGAACATTTCGTTTGGGCGCTAGACGGATTCTTGATTTCGACCCCGCGACCTCCATTAGGATTTTTCCAAATGTGGTTTTTGAAGAATTGATTGAAAAAACCTAGTAAAAATCTCCCAAGGATTCCGAATCTGCAATCAGATCCGTGGTATCACGTTCCGTTTGGGAGCTAGACCCAATTCCTGATTTCGACCCTATGGTCCTCCATTGAGGATTTTTCCAAATGTGGTTTTTGAAGAATTGATTGAAAACACCTAGTCAGAAATCTCTCAAGGATTCCAAATCTGCAATCAGATCCGTGGTATCACGTTCCGTTTGGGAGCTAGACCCAATTCCTGATTTCGACCCTATGGTCCTCCATTGAGGATTTTTCCAAATGTGGTTTTTGAAGAATTGATTGAAAACACCTAGTCAGAAATCTCCCAAGGATTCCGAATCTGCAATCAGATCCGTGTTATCACGTTCCGTTTGGGAGCTAGACCCAATTCCTGATTTCGACCCTATGGTCCTCCATTGAGGATTTTTCCAAATGTGGTTTTTGAAGAATTGATTGAAAACACCTAGTCAGAAATCTCTCAAGGATTCCGAATCTGCAATCAGATCCGTAGTATCACGTTCCGTTTGGGCGAGACGCATTTCTTGATTTCGAACATGGTCCTCCATGGAGGATTTTCAAAATGTTGTTTTTAAATTGAATGATTGAAAAACCTAGTCAGAAATCTCCTAAGGAGTCCAAATCTGCAATCAGAATTTGTCTATGACTCTAACTTTTTGAGAAAATCACAATTCTCTGTTTGGAGGACCACTTGAAGTCAAAATGCGAATGTCAAATTTCGATGATATTAAGAGAACACCTTGTCAGAAATCTCTCAAGGATTCCAAATCTGCAATCAGAATTAGTGTACGAGTCTTACTTTTTTAGAAAATCGCAATTCTTGATATGGAGATCAACATGGAGTCAAAATGCGAATGTCCAATTTCAGAGATTTCAAGCAAACACCTAGTCAGAAATGGCTCAAGGAGTCTAAATCTGCAATCAGATTTTTTCTACAACTCTTAGTTTTTGAGAAAATCGCGATTCTTGATTTGGAGGTCTACATAGAGTCAAAATCCATGATTCTCGTTTTTCTCAAAAACTAAGTGTCGTAAACAAAATCCGATTGCAGATTTGGAATCCTTGAAAGATTTCTGACTAGGTGTTTTCAATCAATTCTTCAAAAACCAAATTTGGAAAAATCCTCAATGGAGGACCATAGGGTCGAAATCAGGAATTGGGTCTAGCTCCATAACGGAACGTGATACCACGGATCTGATTGCAGATTCGGAATCCTTGGGAGATTACTGACTAGGTGTTTTCAATCAATTCTTCAAAACCGCATTTGGAAAAATCCTCAATGGAGGACCATAGCGTCGAAATCAGGAATTGGGTCTACTCCCAAACGGAACGTGATAAACACGGATCTGATTGCAGATTCGGAATCCTTGGGAGATTTCTGACTAGGTGTTTTCAATCAATTCTTCAAAACCGCATTTGGAAAAATCCTCATGGAGGACCATAGGTCGAAATCAGGAATTGGGTCTAGCTCCCAAACGGAACGTGATACCACGGATCTGATTGCAGATTTGGAATCCTTGGGAGATTTCTTACTAGGTGTTTTCAATCAATTCTTCAAAACCGCATTTGGAAAAATCCTCAATGGAGGACCATAGGGTCGAAATCAGGAATTGGGTCTAGCTCCCAAACGGAACGTGATAACACGGATCTGATTGCAGATTCGGAATCCTTGGAGATTTCTGACTAGGTGTTTTCAATCAATTCTTCAAAACCGCATTTGAAAAATCCTCAATGGAGGACCAAGGGTCGAAATCAGGAATTGGGTCTAGCTCCCAAACGGAACGTGATACCACGGATCTGATTGCAGATTTGGAATCCTTGGGAGATTTCTTACTAGGTTGTTTTTCAATCAATTCTTCAAAACCGCATTTGGAAAATCCTCAATGGAGGACCATAGGGTCGAAATCAGGAATTGGGTCTACCTCCCAAACGGAACGTGATACCACGGATCTGATTGCAGATTCGGAATCCTTGGGAGATTTCTGACTAGGTGTTTTCAATCAATTCTTCAAAACCGCATTTGGAAAAATCCTCAATGGAGGACCATAGGGTCGAAATCAGGAATTGGGTCTAGCTCCCAAACGGAACGTGATACACGGATCTGATTGCAGATTCGGAATCCTTGGAGATTTCTGACTAGGTTTTTCAATCAATTCTTTCAAAACCGCATTTGGAAAAATCCTCATGGAGGACCATAGCGTCGAAATCAGGAATTGGGTCTAGCTCCCAAACGGAACGTGATACCCACGGATCTGATTGCAGATTCGAATCCTTGGGAGATTTCTGACTAGGTGTTTTCATCAATTCTTTCAAAAACCGCATTTGGAAAAATCCTCATGGAGGACCATAGGGTCGAAATCAGGAATTGGGTCTACCTCCCAAACGGAACGTGATACCATGGATCCTGATTGCAGATTCGGAATCCTTGGGAGATTTTCTGACTAGGTGTTTTCAATCAATTCTTCAAAACCGCATTTGGAAAAATCCTCAATGGAGGACCATAGGGTCGAAATCAGGAATTGGGTCTACCTCCCAAACGGAACGTGATAACACGGATCTGATTGCAGATTCGGAATCCTTGGGAGATTTCTGACTAGGTGTTTTCAATCAATTCTTCAAAAACCACATTTGGAAAAATCCTCAATGGAGGACCATAGCGTCGAAATCAAGGAATTGGGTCTACGTCCCAAACGAACGTGATACACACGGATCTGATTGCAGATTCGGAATCCTTGGGAGATTTCTGACGTAGGTGTTTTTCAATCAATTCTTCAAAACCGCGCATTTGGAAAAATCCTCAATGGAGGACCATAGGGTCGAAATCAGGAATTGGGTCTAGGCTCCCTAACGGAACGTGATAACCACGGATCTGATTGCAGATTCGGAATCCTTGGGAGATTTGCTTACTAGGTGTTTTCAATCAATTCTTCAAAACGCATTTGAAAAATCCTCAATGGAGGACCATAGGGTCGAAATCAGGAATTGGGTCTACCTCCCAAACGGAACGTGATACCACGGATCTGATTGCAGATTTGGAATCCTTGGGAGATTTCTGACTAGGTGTTTTCAATTAAATTCTTCAAACCGCATTTGGAAAAATCCTCAATGGAGGACCATAGGGTCGAAATCAGGAATTGGTCTACTCGCCACATAACGGGAGAATCGCGTGATAACACGGGATCTGATTGCAGATTCGGAATCGCTTGGAGATTCCTGAACGTAGGTGTTTTGCAAATCAATTCTTCAAAAGCCGATATTGGAAAATTTCCTGCAATGGGGAGGACATGAGGCCGAATCAGGATTGGTCCCTAGGCTCCCGAAACGGAAGGCGTGATACCTACGGATACTTGATTGCAGA